>VHZZ01012021.1:27413-45154 GCA_009801015.1 Silene noctiflora | reverse complement strand
GTAGTAGATCGACCTAACTCATAGTGAAAACTTGTTAAGACCCGATTTAAGGCTGATGCTAAAAGTGAAATATGGGTATCTTAGGCCTAGATTATTATTTTTGTTTACTAGTTTAACAACAATTTGCATTTATGAACCGACCCCCTAGCCGACTTTTATTTTATTGTTTGTTTTTATATTTTTACTTTGCATTAATAAACAAATCTATTAACCCCCTTAATTTGTGACCAACCAAGGTAAAATTCTATTCATCACAACTAATTAACAACCACCGCGCTCTCCGTGGATTCGACCCCTAAATACTATATTCATTTGTTGTTGCTAGGGAATTTATTTTTGATAGGGTTGCGACACCTCTTCAAATCTACATGTATTTTTTATGAATTTCGTATAACTTACCTTGTTTATATCTTGAATTCAATGCTTGAATCCTGAATAATTATACATGATATGTTGTTGCATGAATAAGTTTTCAGGATTGAGGGCTACTCTGTTATCTGATTTTTTATATATAATTTTTTATTTTTGCACCCTATCGTGCCTAAAGAAGTTGGTAAGCCACACCAGATACGGTGAATAGCAGGACCAATCAAGCATGAAATAATTGCCTGACCTGACTATTTGTTGCACACCAATACAACCGGTTGGATGCAGCACAATGACAGGGTGGAAGGTGTTTTATCTTGACCACCTATCTAAAAGTCCTCCAGGCAGGCCGAATACCAAGCCCTCCAGCCACCAGTCAGGCCGTATTTCCCACTTCCTCAAACTACTACGGTGTAAACTGTCGAAAGTTGAAGGACTAACGTAGGCTTCAAATGCCAGAACAAAATAGGTTAACGGGTTAAAAACAGGAAAACACGTTAACAGGTTGGAAGAAAACATGTTAACAGATTTGAGGAAAATAGGTTGACAGGTTTTGAAGAGTGCAAGTTAACAGGATAACTACATGAGTAAAAACTAGGCCTCAAAAGCCAGTTTCATTGATAAAACCCTTACCCCTTGGGGCAAAGGCACCAAAATATAATTATCCAGGTTAGGGATAACCCCCCTGACCAACAAGCAAAAACAAAACATAAAAATAAAATTGTCTTTTCAGGGACATCCCCCCTGGATGGGACAATACCAAATACTTATCATTAAATAAAATTATTGCTCTCCCTTGGAAGCAGCATCAACATCAGCATCATCATCCCTAGCTTACTCAGCATCTACATCTTTCTCCCCTGGAGAGTCAACCTCTTGATCTTCACAAAGATTATGCAGGTCAGGATATTTGGCGGCAGCAATGGCCATTTTAGCTTCAGGGTTCCAACTCGCCCTAGCCTCCACAGGTTCAGACATAACAACTACCTTATCCTTAATAAAGAAGTAAAGGCAGCGTCATCAAGCTTGCCCTCCAAGTCATTTGTTTCAAGGTGGAGCTCCTCATTCCTATCCAAAGCCTTCTGAAGAAGCTGCTTACTTGACCCAACCTCAGCCTTGGCAGCATCAAGCTCAGCCTGAACCCGTGCCAGATTAGCATTGACAACAACCAGATCTACTTGGGCATAGTCAAGCTCAGAACTCAACTTATCAGAATCAGATGTCAAAAGATTAATTCTGGCCACCAATGTGGTAGCCTCATAAGCATTAAGGAGACAAGCCGTTGCACCCTGAAAACAAATAAAGTATTAGACGTAATAAAGACTCCCCATAATAGAAAATAATAAAGAATAACAACCATAATAAGATAAGTACCTCTTGCATAGACCCAAGGGCATTTACCAAGAGACCAACAGCGTGGTCCACCGCAGCAACAACCTTGGTGGAAGTCTCAATAAGGCCCATCAACAGCATTGAAGCAGAGTTGGAAGCAGCATAATTCTTAATATTCTCCCTGGCAGCATCAAAATTATCCACCCTAACCTTAACCTCCATAACAGGGGAAGGAATATTAGCCTCCTCCTGTTTCCTCTTCTGAGCTGCTGAAATTGTTTGGGCATAAGCAACCGGAGTGGCAGAGACAGTTGATGTTGCAGGCAGAATAATCAAGTCAATAACAGCATCAGTCCCACCACTACTGTGGGAATACTCTTCGTTGACCTTAGCAAGCCTGGCATTGAGATCTGCCATACCAAATCTGGCGAGCCTGGTGGAGGATCTAGTAGCTATAACACGAGATACTCTATTAGCAATAAAGACAGGTTGTCATAAGAAAGAAAAACCAAAAATGAAAAAGAGAAGAAGTAGGCAATAGGGCATCTTACTGCGAGAAATTGAGTAATATGTACCTAGTAGCCCAATTTTGTCATGGCCATTGTCCAAATTGCTGAGTAGGGGAGTGGTTGAAGGCTTGGACTTAAAACTAATCCTGCCCGAACTATTGGTCCTCAGGGAATAATAAGCCTTCAGGTCTTCCAAGGAGAAAGTTAAATTATGCTTGTGGCATAAAAATTTAACAGAATAAACTACCTTCCAGATCATGGGCATAAGTTGGTAAAGAGGAACACCAATTTTCTTGATTACTTCAGTCATCAGAGAGAGAGAGGAAGCTTGCAATCAGCCCTGAATGCCCAGTCATGAATACAGAACTAGCCAAGACAGAACCAGTCAGCCCTGATAGGGGAATATTCAAGGATCCACACTTCAAAAGTAGCGGGGATGATACGTTTTTCCTTTAAAGATTTCTCAAAATCGGGTTTGAGTCGATTAGGAAAAGATTGTTGATCATTCAAAGCCTTAGTGGGTTTGAACTCAAAAATCTTCTGAAAGATGCATACCATTTCGAGAGGAGGAGCAGGTGGATTTTCAGATGCAGTTGGTTGATTTTCTGAAGAAGTTGGTTGGTTTTCTGAAACAGTTTTAGCAAGGGGTGCAACATGAGAAACACAAGGGGTCATGGCGCCTCTAGTTGATTTCTTCTTTGCAACCATGGTTAAGGATGTCAGAAGACTTTTTAGGAATTAAAATAAGTTTTGAAGATGAAGATTGAAGAGGGGAGAAAATTTCACAGAGGAACAATTAGTTTTTGGGTGAAGGTTAATTCGAAAAGTCAAAGTTTATTTATAGTCGGTGAAACTAGGGTTTTTAACTGCAAGTTGCACTGTAATAATTGAAAAGGCAGCGGTAATTAACCACTTGTCGCATTAAACCGCATCTAGCTGTTGTGAGACTGATTGGATTTCATTTAAACGGTCACAAAGCAGTTTCTTAAATTGAAGGTTATCTCCTCATTACTCGCCTGACTCAACAATATTGAGGAGATAAGGGGCAATTGTTAGGCCTGGATTTTCCTATATGTTTTAGGGTAACTTTCTACCCTGGCCTGACTATCAAGGCACAAGAACGTCAGGATAGGTCGAAATTGGCACCAGTCAAGGAGAGGAAACTAGTCGAATATAAAGTCAATATTTGACCAAGTCTAAGATAATTACATAAGCATATTTTGGGCATTATTACAGCATTTATGGAGAAGATTATGCCATAAAGAATCGGCAATAATTCGAGCAATTAAGCACATTAAAGGAGCGATTAATGGCGTCATTAAAAGGGAATATTGCGCCATAATGAGTAAGATAATATGACCGTTTAAACCAAGCTATATAAGGGAGCTGCCAAGATCATTTCCACATAGACTACAACATACTATCACAAATTTCAAGCTACATTACGATTATACTTAGACAAAATATACAACGTTATGCTTATTATATTGAAATGCTTAAAATACATATGAAATCCTCTCCTGGCTTGGTGCCTGTGGGTTGTTCCTATTTAAGGGTTTTCCACGTACAAAATTGTTTGTCTTGTTATTTACTTTATTCGTTTTAAATTTCGTATTTCTTAGCCCGCCATGCATTCAGTACAGATTATTAGAGCTAGTTGACCCTGCTAGACATCACCCTGACCTGATTTAGCTTTGTGCAAAATCTATAAAAAACAGTAAGCATTAGACTTTCTATGACTCATATGACCTCCACTTGCTACTTGTTAGTTTGTTGAGTAAAAATATTGTTTAATAGGGGTGAGACGACTATAACTCGTCTATCAAAATGGTGCCGTTTCCGGGGATTGTGTAGTATTGAATTGTTATCGTTTATTGTTTTTTAGTTGTGTCTTTGTTTACCTTGGGGAAGTCAATTCCTCGAGGTGGTTCTAATTGTTTTCTAGTGTTTGATATTTTATATACCTAGGAGGTTACGAAGCAATAAACTACCTATTGATCTCAAGATTGAGAGAACGTTGAGAGGTATAAGGACATCCCTTAGAGGAGCTTCTACATCAACAACGGAGGAACCTAATTTAGGTATTGAAGGACTTTTGGACGTAGGGATTATCCAAGTGGAAAGAGTTGAGTTTACCAATCCTTTTGCATGACAAGGAGAGGACAAGCCACTACCAAACCAACCAATCATGCTTAAATTCTCATCACATTCCGTAACAATTATAACACCCCCATACACCAAGGTACCTTACCAAGGACTACCCCAATGTATAAGGGTGCTACCATCTCGGTTTCCTAAAGGAATTGCACATCATAGTAACCATAATGAAGTATATTAAATATAAAACTTTAAGTCAACGATTACAAGTCTCAAAGATAAATACAACTAACTTAAAAACCAAAAGATGACAAAACGTAAAGTGACAACTATCCGGCGGAAGTTAGACTACAAAACCGGTGGTGACTCAGCCCTGTCAAACCCCGCTAGCAACATCAATTGCCATCATCACATGCTAAACCAACTACTCACCGTCCCCGAATAGATCACCACAGTTTTGAAAACATAAAACGGGGTCAGCCAACTGTAAAACAATATAACATAATATGATGTTTAAACAACCACAGTGAACTGTAACAACCATCTCCGAAGTCCTTAGTAACCAGTAACCGACTACACACCGAGGTGTGTAGCCCTGCAATATTACCCATCGCAAAAGGTTGTCCTCGCTGCCAGTGGGGATCGCAGCCTTACCACCAAAACCCCGCTCATCGCAACGAGCGAACCCATAACATTAATGTGCACATCCCCTTTGTGACGGGGGCCACAAGAGGCGAACATGGGGTTGGAACCATCTCCCGAAAATGGCCCCATAACAATCTTACACCAACATCATAACACAATCAATCAATAATCATAAATATCGTCACATCTCATGCATACTGATACACAACCAACTGAGTAGGGAAAAGCCTACCTGAAAGGAAATTCCACGCAAGTACAACAAGATGATCTAAAATGCCTCCTCTAATAAATCTCCTCCTAGAATAACAACAATCAATCAATATAACAGTATACTAAAGACAACATCCTAAAGCCACCAAATTAACCCAATTAGGATTTGATCAATCTAACCAAAACAACGAAAGACTATGCTAGATGACTTACCCCAACGATTACGAAAGCAAAGATGTAAAAATCCTCCAAAAGAGAAGAATCATATCCTTGGAATGATGAAGATGACAAGGGAAACAGTGTGTCGATGTTACTTTTTGTGAAAAGTGTATAAGCAGTTAATAAAATGATTAGAGCCGCTAAAACATAATTATATATATACATTCCGAGTCATCCTAATCACACCGTGGAAAAACCAGTAACAGACCGGACACTCAGTCGAGTACAAGACACTCGACCGTGTCAGAGACACTCGACCGAGTGCCTTACACTCGATCGAGTACCCAAGACTCGACCGAGTACCAACCTACTCAATCGAGTGCACAACAAACAAAACCCTGACAGAACACCCACACCAACTACTCGGTCGAGTAGTATAAGACCAGAAATCTGATGTATTATAGTCTTCCCTCCTTAAAAACGAACTTCGTGCCCGAAGTTCAAACACATACATGTAAAAACAACACTAACACAAACCAAAATCGAAACATACCTAAAATATAACCGAACCATGCCAAAACCGTGATCAACCAACCCGAAACATACCCTAAACTGACCCAAAAACACACGCAATCATCTCCTACCCCCTTAAAAGAACAAGGTTACGTCCCCGGAACCAAACATACCTGATCAAAAAGATGTGGATATCGCTCCTTCATCGCCTCCTTTGCTTTCCATGTCGCTTCCTCGACATTGTGATTGGTCCACAAAACTTCCAGCAACACCGTCTCACCATTCTTAGTCTTGCGCACCTTACGATCCAAGATATCCTTTGGTACTTCCATATAGGTCAAAGACTCATCTACCTCGATGTTCTCAACCTCTAGCACATAAGATGGATCACTCACATACTTCCGGAGTTGAGATACATGGAAAATATTATGCACACGATCTAAAGCTGGTGGCAATGCCAATTGATAATCTATCTCACCAATCCGATCCAAGATCTCATAGGGTCTGATGAATTTCTGGCTCAACTTACCCCTCTTGCAAAACGCATCACTCCACGCATAAGTGACACTTTCAAAAGAACCTTGTCACCCACCTGAAACTCGATGTCCCTGAGATGCAAATCGGCATAGCTCTTTTGACGATCCTGAGCTGCTTTCATCTTCTGCCTAATCAACCGTACCTGCTCAATCATTTCCTGCACCATCTGTGGTCTTAAAACCACAGCTTTAGTACTATCATCCCAACATATAGGACTCCTGCATCTCCACCCATACAAAGCCTCGAAAGGCGCCATGCCAATACTGGTGTGGAAGCTGTTATTGTAGGAAAACTCAATCAAGTCCACCTTATCTTCCCAACTTCCCCCGAACTCCATCACACAAGCCCTTAACATATCCTCCAAGGTCTTGATGGTTCTCTCAAGCTGCCCATCTATTGTAGGATGAAATCCCATACTCATCTTTAAAGTAGTTCCCATCAACTCCTGCCAAAACCTGGATATAAACCGCGCATCCCGATCTGACACAATATCTTTCGGTAAACCATGCAACCTAACCACATTTTTCCTGTACCCATTAGCTAACTGAATTTTATTCCAAGTATCCTTCATCGTAATAAAATGAGCCGACTTTGTCAGTCGATCCACTATTACCCAAATCATATTGTTATCCTGCTAAGTCCTCGGTAACCCCACGATAAAGTCCATAAATATAGACTCCCACTTCCACTCAGGTACCTCAACAGACTGAATCTTACCTTGCGGTCTTCGTTGCTCCCCTTTGACCCTTTGACAAGTCAAACATCTAGCCACAAAATCAACTGTCTCCCTTTTCATCCCAGGCTACCAAAAAGTCTTCTTAAGATCCTTATAGAGTTTATCACCACCTGGATGCACTGAATAGGGAGTGCAATAAGCCTCTATCATGATCATCTTTGTCAACTCTACATCATCAGGTACACACCATCTCCCATCGAACTGAATGCTCTCATCAGCATGAACGAAAAGCCTCAAAACTGTCCCCTTTTCTACTCCATCATTCCACTCTCGAATCTTAGGATCGTCAGCTTGCTTATTCTTGATCTCCTCGTAGAGTTCAGGATCAACTGTCAAATTCCCAAGAGCATCCCTTTTCCGAATCATACGGATCCCCATCTCGTTCACCTCATCCTTAAGTCGCATTAGAGACACGACAATGCATAAAGAATGCACACACTTCCTACTCAACGCGTCAGCAACAACATTGGCCTTACCTTCATGGTAGATAATCTCCATGTCATAATCACCAATAAGTTTCATCCACCTCCTCTAACGCATATTCAGCTTCTTCTGGGTGTAGATGTACTTCAAACTCTTGTGATCTAAAAATACCTTAAAGGTTGACTCATAGAGATAGTGTCTCCAAATCTTCAAGGCAAATACCACAGCGCCCAACTCCAAATCGTGAGTTGGGCTCATAAGTCCTCAATTGCCCCAAAGCATAGGCAATAACCTTCTCATTCTGCATTAGAACACAACCCAAACCGTTCTTTGACGCATCTGTGTACACCTCAAAGTTCTAACTTTCCTCCGGCAAAGCTAAGACAGGAGTTGTAGTCAAACGCTTCTTTAAGGTTTGGAACGCCATCTCACAACTCTCACCCAACGAAATCTGTTCTCCTTTCTTATCAAAGCTGTCATCGGCTTAGCTATCTTCGAGAAATCTTTCACGAACCTCTTATAATACCCAGCCAGACCCAAGAAACTCTGAATCTCAGCCACATTCTTTGGTGCTTCCCAGTTTCACACCGCCTCAATCTTGGTAGGATCCTCATCTACCCCGTCCTTGGAATCATATGGCCTAGAAAAGCCACCTTCTCTAACCAGAACTCATATTTGGATAGCTTAACATATAATTGGTTATCGCGCAAGGTTTGCAATACCAGTCTCAAAAGCTCCTCGTGTTCTTCCTTAGTCTTGGAATAGACTAGGATATCATCAATAAACACTACCACAAACCAATCCAAGAACTGACTGAAAACCCGGTTCATCAAATCCATGAATACTGCTGGTGCAATAGTCAACCCAAACGACATCACCATATACTCATAATGACCATACCGCGATTGAAAAGCTATCTTAGGTATGTCCTCATCCAAAATCCTCAGTTCATGGTACCCCAACCTTAGATCGATCTTAGAAAACACCCCGGTCCCACTCAACTGACCGAAAAGATAATTATTCCTTGGTAAAGGATACCTGTTCTTCACCGTCACATGATTCAACTCCCTATAGTTGATGCATAACCTCAAACTGGCGTCCTTTATCGTTACAAACAGGACTAGAGCACCCTAAGGCGATACACTAGGTCTAATGTACCCCTTATCAAGAAATTCATTCAACTGTTTCTTCAACTCATCCAGCTCCTTAGGACCCATACAATATGGGGCCTTAGAGATAGGTCCCGTCCCCGGTTTTAACTCAACACTGAAGTCGATATCTCTCTACGGAGGTAACCCTGGTATCTCATCTGGAAAGACAACCCTGAACTCCCCTACCACTGGTATCTTCAAAGCTGATGGCTCCTCTATCCTAGTGTCCTTCACGTGGCAAAGGATCATAGGATAACCCTTCCTTAGGTATGACTTCAAAGTCACTATTGCAATGATCTTGACATTGGGTCTGACCACAAACCCACTATAAGGCAGTCTAACTCTCTTAGGCCCTTTTAAAGTGACCTTCTTCTGGTGATAGTCTACGGTGGCAATATACTTCCCCAACCAATCCAACCCGACTATGACCTCGAACCCATCTATAGGAAACTCAGACAAATAAACTGGAAAGTTAAGTTGTCCAACAACCATATACACCCCCTTACATAACCTTTCACAAGATACTGACTCTCTCGACGGTATAAAGATCTCCTACATTACAAAATCATACTCCTCCAGACCCGTAGACTTTGCATGACCCTTAGACACAAAGGAGTGCGCTGCTTCCGAATCAAACAAAACGAAAGGAGGAGTACTATTAATAAGAAAGGTACCGGTAACCACTTTGGCAACATCCTCCGCCGCCTGCTTATCTATCATGAAAAACTTGTCGCTTTTCTTCTAACCTCCACACTGCACCGTGCTAGCCGATGCAGTAGACTTAGAAGCTAAATTTTGATTTGCATTACCGTTCTCCCGCTAATAAGCCCCTCCGTTGTTGCGTTTGAAGTTGTTGTTGCCTTGACCATCCTGGCTATTCCATGACCCAGTTGGTCAGTTGATAGGCATGCTCTACCCTAGTCCCTGAGAAAAACCTCCTCTCTGCTTCCCCTGGAAGCCATTCCCAACGAAGCTAGTACATTCATACCTCTTTTGGCCTCAACCGCCACAATCGAAGCATTGCAACACAGAGTTGCCACTGTAGCTCCTACCACCTCAGCCTCCATATGACGATCCCCCACTGAATCCAAAGCCATCAGAGGAAGCTCTCCCCTTATTGAAGTTCCGCCTCTTGAACCCAGAAGTCCCGATGCCCTCACTATCTGCCTTCCTCTTATCACTACCCTTCTTCTTGGCCTTCCTGGTCATGTCGGCCAATCTCTCAGCGTTCCCAGCCCTCTCATATACCTCATTTAAGTCCGTAAGGACCCCAAAAGTCATCCTTTCCAATATTTTCACTTATAGCCCCTTCTCAAAATGGAGAGCTAAGCTCAACTGATTTTGCTTCATGTCGTCCACATAACGTGCCAGCTCATTAAACTTGCGGTAATACTCCGCCACGGTCATGCCCTCAGTCATGCGGAAGGAATCAAACTCCGCCCTCAACTTGTTCCAAACGTGCTCCGGAACAAACTGGTGCCTCATCGCCTTCTTGAACTCAGCCCAAGGAATAGCAGTTTCCCCCAAGCTCTTGTAGTACTCACTCGCACTCTCCCTTTCCCGATTCCACCATACCCCGGCCTCATCCCTCAGGTATAACTCAGCTTGTTATACCTTCATCTCTTCCGGACAATTCACCACTCCAGCACACTCTCTATCTCTCTATGCCAATAATCGAGCAAACTGGGCGTCCATATGCCCTCATAGGTCGTAGGGTTGAAGCGAGGGATTGTGGTTCTCATCTTTGTAGCATCCATAAACACCTTCTTAGCCTTCCCTACACTCTTGAGAGCGTCAGTGAGAGCCTCTTAATGCTCTATCATATGAGCAATCTCCTCAATGCATATCTCGGCAGCCCTCATATGCGCAGCATATCTTTTAGGTGGCATCCTTAAGGTATAAAAGATAAAAAGTCGTAAGCACATAGCCTACAGCTCAAAACAAACATATATCCACCCATAAAGGGTACTCGGCCGAGTATCAAGAGACACTTGGTCGAGTACGCACAACTTGGTCGAGTCCCATATGTACTAAGTCGAGTCCAACCACACTAGAACATGTCCAGAAAACACCCGGAAACGTACTCGGTCAAGTACACCCCACTCGATCGAGTGCCTCGCACACTCAGTCGAGTGAAAAACATCCAGGAACTTCTGTCCCAAAACACAAATTACCCACTCGGGTTGAGTGTCAAGGGCTCGGTCGAGTATCCCTATACTCGGTTGAGCTCCCCTCACTCGGTCGGGTCATGCCAAGTTCGAACTACAAGAGGCAAACATGGGATTGGAACCATCTCCCGAAAATGGTCCCATAACAATCTTACACCAACATCATAACACAATCATACAATAATCATAAAGATAATCACATCTCATGCATACTGATACACAACCAACCGAGTAAGGAAAAGCCTACCTAAAAGGCAATTCCACGCAAGTACAACAAGATGATCTAAAATGCCTCCTCTACAAAATCTCCTCCTAGAATAACAACAATCAATCAATATAAAAATATACTAAAGCCAACATCCCAAAACTCCCAAATTAACCCAATTAGGGTTTGATCAATCTAACCAAAACAACCAAAGACTATGCTAGATGACTTACCCCAACGATTACGAAAGCAAAGATGTAAAAATCCTCCAAAAGAGAAGAATCATATCCTTGTAATGATGAAGATGACAAGGGAAACAGTGTGTCGATGTTACTCTTTGTGAAAAGTGTATAAGCAGTTAATAAAATGATTAGAGCCGCTAAAACATAATTATATATATACATCCCGAGTCATCCTAATCACACCGTGGAAAAACCAGTAACAGACCGGACACTCAGTAACAGAGTCGGTAAAACCTAATTATATTTACTTTCCGAGTTATCCTAATCAAACCGCTTGAAAACCCCATAATGGACTGGACATTCGGTTGAGTACAAGACACTCGACCGAGTCAGACACAGTTGACCGAGTGTCTTACACTCGATCGAGTACGCAAGACTCGACCGAGTACCAACCTACTCGCTCGAGTGCACAACAAACAAAAGCCTAAAAGAACACCCATATCAGCTACTCGGTCGAGTACCCTATACTCGGCCGAGTAGCCTAAAACCAGAAATATGATATATTACACCAATCGAGGAGGACCTACCTAATGGTACTCCAACAACCGCTCACTTGACCGGAAAATTTATAGCGAAGTTCGCTTTCATACAACTTGTTGAGAGAAGTCAATTCGGAGGAATGCCTAGTGAAGATCCACAACTTCACATGGAAACTTTTTGTGACTATTGTGATGCTATTTCTCAAACGGGGGTAACACAAGACAAAATTCGATGGGTGTTGTTTCCTTTTTTCTTGATTGCAACCGCGAAAAAAATGGTTGAAGAGTCTAGACAAGACTACCTTTAGCATCGATTCTTGGAAGAAGCTAGCATTTGCCTTTTACAAGAAGTTATTCCCACCCGAGAAGACTAATATGCTTAGATCCCAAATCACCGGGTTTAACCAAAGAGATGAAGAGTCTCTATATGAGGCTTGGGAATGATTCAAAACTACTTTTCGCTCTTGCCCTCATCATGGGTTATTTGAAATGGGTTATTTGAAAAATCAAGAAATGTTCTTAACATGGGTTCCAATGGAAGGTTTACGATGGTGGTCTATAAGTCTCAATATAGTAGGCCACGAAAAGCTACTACGGGAGGGAGACATGTCATAGACTCCGTCACACAACTGAGTGCCGACTTGAATGCGCAAATGTGTTCTCATATAGATACCATGAATTTAAAGTTTGATAAGGCCATGGACAAAATGAATAAAGCTTCCAATTCACCCAAGCAACAACTGGTTCAAGATGTTAATGCAATGGCAATGACACCTTTTATCCCAAATGGAGTATGTGAGAATTGTATAACATTGGGACATGACCAACAAGAGTGTAGAGGCACAACCGAACAAGTGAATGCTTTCCAAGCATATAAGAGTAACACCTCTTACTCCAACTTCTACAATGAGAACACTAAGTTCCATCCAAACCTCTCATACAAGAGTCCAAACATCCAAAACCCACAACCATTATGCAATCCACCACCAATGAGAAATTCAACTCAAAGACCATTCTACAACCAAAAATAAGGATTTCAAAGCCAAACCTCTTACAATAAACCCAATGACCAACCTTTCGATGTTCAAAAAGCGGTTTTGCAAATGCAAAAGAATCAGCAAGATTTCTTTGATCAAATGCAAAAGGATATTCAAGCCAAGGACATCACCATCAATAACATCCTTGCTCAAAAGGATGGAAACTCAATTACCCAATTGGCCTCTTCGAGTTCCAAAAGGTAAAAGGGACAATTACCTCCCTAAGGTAATCCCCCTAGAAGAAATAAAACCATCAATGTCATTAACTTGAGGAGTGGTGCACATTATGAGGGACCCAAGGAGCCTATTGGAGAAGTTCTTGAGGGAAATGCTACGTCAAATGGTGTGATACAAGATAGAGTGTTGCAAGAAAGAAATGAGTTTGAAACTTTGAGGAAAAACACCAAGGTAATAGAACCTACTACAAGTGAATCATTGAATAAGAGGAATGAAGAGAAGGGCAAAGAGGTTGAAAGAGAACCTATTGTGATTAAACTACCATTTCCAAGTCACCAAGCCAAGCCTAAAGTTGATAAGCAACTTAGGAAATTCATGGAGATTGTGGAAAATTTGGAGGTTTTTATCCCTTTTACGAAGCTTATTATTCATGTATCGGCCTATCCGAAATACATGAAGGATATTCTTGCCAAGAAGAAGTCCATTAGAAGGTAGGAAACTATAGCTTTCACTGGCACAAGTAGTGCCATTATTCAAGGAAATTCCCCACCCAATCTTAAAGATCCGGGAAGTTTTTTCATCCCATGTACCATTGGTGACACTACAATCGACAACGCACTATGTGACGTAGGTGTTTGCGTAAGTGTCATGCCATACTCAATATGTGAAAAGCTAGGAGTGGGAGAATTGAAGTGTACTAGCATGACGTTACAAATGGCCGATCGCACAATGAAAAAGCCACTAGGGGTATGGGAAGACGTGCTCGTAAGAGTTGGAAAATTCTTCATACCGGTGGACTTTGTGATTGTGGATATGGAGAAAGATTCTAAATTACCCATCATTTTGGGAAGGCCATTCTATACGCCGCCGGAGCGGTGATTGATGTCAAACACGGTATGCTAACCCTTGAGGCCGGTGTTGAAAAGATAGGTCTATTTGGAGAGCTTGGAATTTTTCATGACAAGACCAAGGAAGAGAGCTTGCATAGCTCACTTCCCATGATAAGCAACAATAAATGGCTTGATGGTCAAGTTGACAAGAAACAAGAGATGACTATGCCTACCCATATTCTGTACAACAAAGGAGGAGAGGTAAAAGAAGTTAGCGGTTTATGGGATGATGAATTCGAGGGATTGATCAATCCTTATGTCGGGAATGCAATGACCCTAAACCAAGGCTATGTGGCTCCTTGTCATTACAACTTTGACATGGGATCCTACATGAATGAAAGCTACAATGTGCCAAGGTCTACTCGAGATTTCTACCATGAATGGGAACATGCCTTTGACTACTTCTATAGGTTGTTAAGAAACATCAACAACATCCTTGCCTTACCCCCTTGACACGCTTTAAAATGGAGGAGAGTTTGGTGGAGTCCTCCATAAACCACCATTTGTAAGTATACTATCCTCTTAACTTACATTTATTTAAGTTCGTGCATTTAAGTTTTTGCATTGCATTTGATTGCTTTGTTTTAACAAGTTTTTGACATGAGAGTAGGTGAGGGAGGGTTATTAATTGTGTTTGAAGTGTATCGAATACAAAAATAAAGTGTGGGGAAGCATATGTCTAGGCTAGACGAGACTATGGAGCGCAATCCCATGCTTGGAAGTTTGAAAAATTGGACTAGCTAGGTAAGAGTCCCCACGAGTTGGACTCAACTCATGGAAGTTGGAGCCAAAGGAAACAAAAGGAAGAACTATGTTGTCCAGCTCGAGCGAGGTAGGCTCAGCTCAAGCAAGCTACTCATCAGTTCTAACGTGCTCTCACGAGCTCTCTACTGAAGAAAAAATCTTGCTGCCCAGCTCGCCCGAATCCAACAGAGCTCGAGAGAGCTCCCTTGCTACTTCACCTATTTTATGGGTTCCCTTCCTTTTCATTCCTTATTTCTACAAACACCATCCAAACACACCCCTTTTCCTCTCAAAATAACAAAACTCCAACATCAAAATCATCAATTACTCACCCAAATTCATCCTTTTTCATTGAAAACTTGCTTGTATGAAAATTAAATCACTCCTTTGTCAACATTTAGCCTTTCAAACATCCAAATCAAATCATCCAATAATTTCTAGGGTTTGAGCCAATTTCGAAAATCCTCAATTAGTTGTTCAAGAGCTTGAAATTGGAAGAAAGGAAGAACATTCAAGCAAATTCAAGGCTTGTTGACAATAATTCTATCAACCATAAGGAGTATTTAACATAGCAAAAACAAAAGAAAACACTGAAGCACCAAAATCCAAAAATTTGTCAAAAAGACAAAAGGTTTTGGCATCCAAAGCTCTAGTAGTTCAAAAGGAAGCAAGGGAAAATATTGGAGCTATTGAGGAGGTCGGAACTACTTCAACACCGGATATTGAGCAACTCAATGATTTTCCGGAGGTAAAATTCCTTGATAATGCTCATAAGCAAGACTTTAAATCCCTTAGCAAAAAGAAATTTATTGCTACTAAGTTTGTTTGCCATGATACCTTGACTAAATTGGGTGTGCTTGACCAAACCAAAGCCTTTTTCGAGTGAATGGGTTTGTCCACCATCTTTGACATGAACGAATTGACATACCCCTCCCTTGCCTTAGAATGCCTTAGTTCTTTGAAGTTTTCTAGGGTTGAGGATCAGAAATATGTTGAATTCCGACTCGGAAATGAATCAAGAAGGATAACAAGGTCGACTTTTGGTGCGGTGTTTGGTCTTGAAGGCCAATGGCTATTCTTTAAGAGACCCCATAACTTTGATGCTAAGCCAATTTGAAAAGCAATTGTGGGCCGCAATTTCACCTTTTATAAGAAGCTAATTTCTTTTCAGAGTTAGACCTTGCTTACCTCGAGTCACATTTGAATGCCCATGAGAATTAGTCGAGAAAATATGATATCCTCCAATTGTTGTTGGAGAGATGGAGGGATATACTAGTTGGGAAGAATAACACGGCTTACATAGTGACTGGAGGCTTGATCACCAAGCTAGTAAAGCATTTTAATCCACGGCTCAATGAAGACAAAGCTTACAAACCGCTTAAAGGAGACAATCTCCTTGATATGGGCATGCTAGCCCACAAGTTTCATTGGGTGTGTCATGGTAATACAACCGGAAAATATGAGTGGCTTATCAAAGATGCCAAGTCCATGATCTTGGCAAGCATAATATGCCGTATGTCTATGCATCGAGGTAACTACCTTCTTCCCGTTTCTCAATATGCAAAGTCAATTATCAAGAAGCAACAAGCTCTACAAGAAGACTCCTCCATTCTTACTATACCGCCTTACCTCTTTGAGTTTGAAGAATTCACCGTCAACGACCCAAATGTTGTTGAAGGAAATGACTACTTGACCAAATTAATGAAACATCCATTAGGAGGCATACATGGATAAGGTAAATGCATACTATACCCAATATGCTCCACTACTTCACCTAGTTAGGAAAGGACTACTTGATCATCAAAGTCCTTTGCCGTATTGGGTGGATAGGAAATTGTTTTTTCCAAATGTCGACCGAGATAAGGGGGATGAGAGTTGGGTATCTAGAAGTGAGGAGCGGGATATTGATGAGAATGGTGATGATCTTGAAGCAAGTGATGAGGAAAATGTCCATAGTCAAAGTGGTGAATATGATGGTGACTCTAGCTCCATGGAAGAGAGCAACGATGAGGACACAACGAGTAGTAGATGTTGATAAGTGGAAAGTGATGGCCTAGAGGAGGAGGACACACATGAGGAGATGATGGCTTCCATAGTATTGTTCTCTTGGTACGCCTTGGTAAGTCTCCTACCCCTCCTTTGACTTCATTTTATCTCATGTTTATAATTTCTTAACTTGAATCTGTATTTATTTTCATCATAAGTAGAATAGCCCATTTAGTGTGTCATCTTTGACCCTTCATGGCTATGAGTTCTTGAGTCCTAGCAACATCAAGGGACTCACACCTCGGTCCCATTGAGGTGACTATGTTTTTGTTCCCACCATGAAAAATACAAAATGGCAAATTACTTTCCATACATTTCATACATGGCCTATGGCAAAATCTCCCACATTTTTGCACTAGTGATAGTGTTTCGTTTGGTTAGGGGAAGATTTGCCCATAAATAACCCGAGTCAATTCAAATAGGCTCTTCGAACAATAGAAAGCATGCATCACTTATATTAGTTTAGCTTAGATTGCATCCCTTGTATATATGTCATATAGAATATGCATTGTTAAAACATTCATTCGTGCATTTGCATTGCATTCGTATACCCACTATTGTATATTAAGGACAATGTCCGGAATAAGTGTGGGTATGAGAATTATTATTCCAAAATTCATAAAAATTTGAAAAATAAAAACATGTACTTTCTTTTAATAAAACCAAAAATCCTAAAAATTCGAAATTTTTTTTCAAAAAAATCAAAAACATGTTATTTACTTTGTAGTGTATAGTATAGAATTGTATATACTTTTGTGTTTGTCATTGTAATACCCCGTATTTTAGGGCTTGGTCAACGGTTAGTCAATGTTAATTTTTATTAATGAATTTTAAAATAAAGTTGTTTTATAGAGTTGTTTTATAGAGTTATTTTATAGATTATGATTATTTTATAAACTATAATTATTTTTGTAAATCATATTTTGTAATTTGTTTTATCAATTATATTTTCTTTTCCTATTTAACAAATTATAATTCTTTTATGTTTCCTATTTCTATAATAATAATAATAATAATAATAATAATAATAATAATAATAATAATAATAATAATAATAATAATAATAATAATAATA
>VHZZ01012020.1:46213-56336 GCA_009801015.1 Silene noctiflora | reverse complement strand
GGAACAACATACAAACGATACTAGGATCTTACCCACGAGACAAGGATCAACATGACGCAAACGACGCTGAAAATCACCGACTCAAGCTCCGGGATTTGCAAATAATGTGAGTGTACAAAACAACGATCTTTTGAGAGGTTTTTGTGAAAGTTTTGAGTTACAAAGTAATGAAATGTCGTCGATTGTAATTAATTCTTAAACTTGTGTTATTAACAAAACCCAACTTAATCGGCCCGCAGTAATAACTTACTCGATCGAGTAAGGAGGTTACTCGATCGAGTGGCCCTTACTCGATCGAGTCCCCTATCTACTCGATCGAGTACCACACTCCCAGACTCTTATTTGAACAGACACAGACTTACTCGACAAAGTAAGTCCTACTGGGTCGAGTCACCAAAGGCAGGGAAAACCGTAGTATTACAGAAGAGGCTATGCGCGAGTGGTATCCGTCTCTTTTTGATCAGGTATGTGTGGTTACGGGGACATAACCATGTTTCTTTTAGGGGGGTAGGAGATGATCGCATTTAAGTTTTGGGAGTTTCTTTATGATTAGTTGGTTATGTTGATGTTGTTTTTAGTGGTTGGTGTCGTGTTGGGAGTTTGCTCCGAGTATGTGTGGTGGTAGTGGTGCATTTGTGGTCTTGGTTGCATCGTGGAGTTATAGTATGTCGAGTTAGAGCGCGTTTGTTTCTTATGTATGGGTCGAACTTTGGGGACAATGTTCCTTTTAAGGAGGGAAGACTGTAATACTACGGTTTTCTGTACCTTTAATGACTCTGTCGAGTAATTTTATGTGTTTTAGAATCAGAGTCTGTTTGTTGGGTACTCGATCGAGTACGGAAGGCACTCGATCGAGTAAGGGCCACTCGATCGAGTAACTCACTTACTCGATCGAGTAAGTCTGTCTTACGGGTTTGTTAGTCGGGTTTTGTTAATAACGCGAGATTAATATGTAATTACGATCGACGGTTTCCTCATTATCATAATTCATCTTTTTCACAAAACCTTTCAAAAATAAAAGGGAGATCGTTGCTTTGCTTTCCCCGCGTTGTTTGCAAATCTAAGAGCTTGAGTCGTCAGTTTTCGGTGTCCTTTACGTCATCTTGTTCCTTGTGTCGAGGGTAAGACTTACATACTGTTTTTGTGTCATTTTGTTTACTTTGATTAAACCCTAATTTGGGGGTTTTAGGGGATAATCGGGGGTTTTGTTAGTAGTCTTTGTAATTGTGATTATATGTTTGTATAGGAGGAGAATTCGTAGAGGAGCGATACTGATCGTGATTGTACTTCGTGATGATTGCCTTACAGGTAGGGTTTCCCTACTCGGTTGCTGGTATAGTATGATTGGCTTGACTGTGATGTTTGYTATATGTATGGATGTGGATGTTTGTTTGTATGCTGTGGTGTGATGGAGGTGTGGTACTGGTGTGTTGCRAGGTGCGTCCTCGGCTGAGTGGAGTCACTTGCGGGAGTGGCTTCACGCCCTTGATTCGCCCTCCGTGGAACCCGCCACGGGAGGGGATGTGCACATTAATGAACTTRGGTTTTCKCTCGRATATGATGRGCGGGGCTTAGGTGGGAACGGCTGCGGTCCCCCACTGGCAGGGCTACACACCTTGGGTGTGTAGTCAGTGATATGGAGTGGAGGTGGAGTTGGTGTGGTGTGGCTTGTGCTGTGTTGCTATGTTTAGTTTGTGTCATCAGTAACTGACCCCGTTTTTGTGTTTGTAATCTGTGATGATCCATACGGGGATGGTGAGCAGCTGTTGAGTAGGTTATTTTGCATACGCATGGGAGGACTGGGAAATCACCACGAGTCTAGAAGCTTTCCGCTGTGACCGTTTGTTAGTTTAGTTGTCAGTTTTTGAGACAGATGTATATTTGTTTAAGACAGTTTGGCTTTGCATTATAAACAGTTAAATTCTATAATTAAATTTTGTTTCTTTATTGTCTATTTGATTATCATTGCCCCGGGAATCCGGGATGGTAGCACCTCTATGTCTAAGGTGGCCTGGTAAGGCACTTTGGAGTATGGGGGGTGTTACAGTTTTTGTCTTTGAAGTTTATGTATATTGAATGGAATATATGAGTGATTTGAATGAGATGATGGAATATGTGAAGTGTGGTGCGTATATATTCAATGATGATGATGTTATTATTTGATTTGGTATTAGTAACATGCGAGTAAGGGAGTTGCGTTGTATAATTTGTTATATGCTGTTTTATGACTTTTCGTATAAGTTGTTGTATTAAGCATGCGGGTAGCGTAACCATGAGCATGACTCGACCGAGTAGGGGGCACTTAATCGAGTAGGTGGGACTCTACCGAGTTTAGCCAACTCGATCGAGTGGGTATTTGGTGATATTTAGGCATAATCACTATTTCTTTATTACTAGGTCGAGTAAGTAGGTGTCTTGATCGAGTAGCCGATACTCGACTGAGTATGTTTTATGTCAGACCCCATCAGTTTCTGGAAGTTTAGAAACTCGACCGAGTGTATGTCAGCTCGATCGAGTTTCTCCTACTCGACCGAGTACGCTTTAGTACTCGATCGAGTGCGTCTTTGTGCAAACTATTTTTGCTTTGAGCCGTAGGCTATGTGCTTATATTTATCTTTCATCTTAGCTCAAAGAAATGCCGCCAAAGAGGTCAGCTGCGTACGTTAAGGCTCAGGAAATGAGCATTGATCGTTAAGACGATTGAGCACCAAGATACACTCACCGAGACCCTCAAAAGGTTTGGGAAAAAAAAGGAGACGGGGGTAGACTTCTCCAAAATGAGTACTACCATAGGCCGCTTCAATCCCACGACCTACTTAGGCACGGGTGAGCCGATCTTGCTCGACAACTGGCATCGGGAGATGAAGAATATCCTTGGGGTGGTGCATTGCCTAGAGGAGTTCAAGGTGGAACAGGCTGCGTTCTACCTAAGGGACTCCGCTGGGGAGTGGTGGGATAAGGTGAAGGAGGGTGCGCTGGAAAGCTACCTAAATCAGGGTGAGATCCCGATTCCGTGGTCCGAGTTCAAGAAGGCTATGAGGAATGAGTTTGTTCCGGAGCACATTCGTAGTAAGGTGAGGGATGGGCTCGACTCCTTTGTGATGACCGAGGGTATGACAGTGACCGAGTACTATCACATGTTCAACGAGAAGTCGAGGTATGCTGCGGATATGGGGCTGACTAATGTCAATCTGGCGCATCGGTTCGAGAAAGGGTTGACTTATAAGATCTTGCNACGAGAAGTCGAGGTATGCTGCGGATATGGGGCTGACTAATGTCAATCTGGCGCATCGGTTCGAGAAAGGGTTGACTTATAAGATCTTGCAGAAATTACCGACGGGGGCTCTTACTGATATGCAAGAGGTTTATGAGAGAGTGGTATGGGCTGAAAGAATGGTCGGGTTGGCCAAAGAAACCAAAGAGAAGAGCTCAGAGAAAAGGAAGGTTGAGAGTGATGGTGGTGGCTAATCTAATTATAAAAGGGGCAACCATAATCAATCTAGAACCTATTCATCTAGATCGGGTTTTCATGGAGGGTCTTCATTCGGTCGTGGTGGTCACAGTGGTAGTGCTAACTGGAGCATTACATGCCTCAACTGTGGGGTGTCGGCCACAAGAGGCATGAGTGCACTAGTGCCGGTGGAAGAAGTTTTCAAAGGCAGTCTCAGGCGCAGAGCTATGCGAGTAACCGACCAGCTGGGTCTTGAAGCAACCAAGGTGGACAGAGCAACAATGGCGGCTATAACCGGAATGGAGGTGGGTCCTATCAGCGTCCGACATTTAATGTCAATCAGGCATCAGCTACCAAGCCTACTGCATCAGTTAGCACAGTTCAGGGAGGTGGTCAGAAGAGCAGTGGAAAGCAGTTCATGATGGACAAGAAGACAATGGTAGATGATGCTCAAGTGATCACTGGTACTTTTCTCGTTAACAATGTTCCTACCTTTGTTTTATTCAATTCGGAGGCGTCTGATTCGTTTGTATTGTCATGTCATGCTAAGTCCTTGGGTTTGGGTGAGTTTGAGTCTGTAAAGGATGAATTTTTTATGTCGTCTGGGGAGTTAGTGTCTTTTGGGAAGTTGTTTAGGGGAGTGTCCATGATTATTGGACAGGTTGACTTTTCAGTTGACTTGTTAGAGTTTTCTTTAGATGGCTTTGAGATGATAGTCGAGATGGATTGGTTGGGCAAGTATAAGGCTAGAATTGACTGTCATCAAAAGAAGGTGTCCTTAAGGGGGCCTAGGGGTACTAGAGTGTCTTATCGCGGGTTTGTGATCAAACCCAAGGTCAAGTTGATTGCAGCTATAACTTTGAAGTCTTATCTGAGGAATGGGTGTCCCATGATCCTATACCATGTATAGGATAACCCGTCGAAAGAGCCTAGAGCAGCAGAGATTCCTGTGGTGGAGGAGTTTGGGGATGTCTTTCCAGAGGAGATACCGGGGTTGCCGCTGAGGAGGAGTATTGACTTTAGTGTGGAGTTGAAACTGGGAACGGGACCTATATCTAAGGCTCTGTACCGGATGGCACCAAAGGAGTTGGAGGAATTGAAGAAGCAGATAGATGATTTGTTGGAGAAGGGATACATTCGACCTAATGTATCGCCTTGGGGTGCACCGGTGTTGTTTTTGAAGAAGAAAGATGGGAGCTTGAGGTTGTGTATCGACTACCGAGAGTTGAACCATGTCACGGTTAAGAACAGGTATCCGTTGCCGAGAATAGACGATCTTTTCGACCAGTTGAGTGGAGCGGGTGTCTTTTCCAAGATAGATCTCAGATCGGCATATCACAGTTAAGGATTCGGGAGGAAGACATACCAAAGACAGCCTTTCAGTCACGGTACGGTCATTATGAGTATGTTGTGATGCCGTTTGGGTTGACTAATGCACCAGCGGTGTTTATGGATCTTATGAACCAGGTCTTTAGCAGTACTTGGACCAGTTTGTAGTGGTATTCATAGATGACGTCTTAGTCTATTCCAAGACTAAGGAGGAGCATGCTGAGCACCTACGATTGGTATTGCAGGCCTTGCGTGATAACCAATTGTAAGCCAAGATTTCTAAGTGCGAGTTCTGGTTGGAGAAGGTGGCCTTTTTAGGCCATGTTATTTCTAAGGAGGGGGTGTCTGTGGATCCTAGTAAGATAACACTCGTGTCTAACTGGGAGACACCAAAGAATGTGGCGGAAATTCATAGTTTCTTGGGTTTGGCTGGCTATTACAGGAGGTTTATCAAAGACTTTTCTAAGATTGCCAGACTTATGACAGTGTTGATGAGGAAGGAGAACAGGTTTAACTGGGATGACAATTGTGAGACAGTGTTCCAAACATTAAAGGAGCGTTTGACTACAGCTCCAGTCTTAGCTTTACCTTAGGGAAGTGAGAATTTCGAGGTATATACGGATGCTTCGAAGAATGGTTTGGGTTGTGTATTAATGCAGAACGAGAAAGTCATTGCCTATGCTTCTAGGCAATTGAAGTCTTATGAGGAGAACTATCCGACTCATGACTTAGAGTTAGGTGCAGTGGTGTTTGCTCTAAAGATTTGTGACATTATCTTTATGGGGCGACCTTCAAAGTGTTTTCAGATCATAAGAGTTTGAAGTACATCTACACACAGAAGGAGTTGAACATGAGACAGAGGAGGTGGATGGAGCTCATTGAGGATTATGACATGGATATCGTGTACCATGAGGGTAAGGCGAATGTGGTGGCAGATGCTTTGAGAAGGAAGAGTGTGCATTCTCTATGGACAACTATGTCACTGATGAGATTGAGAGATGAGGTGACCAAGATGGGGATACACGTGATCCAGAAAGGGGATGCTAGAGGGGATTTCACGGTCGAGCCAGAACTTTATGATGATATCCGGAGGAAGCGGGAGCTTGATTCAAATATTCAGGAGTGGAGAGCTAGAGTAGAGCAGGGGACAGTGTCTCGGTTCTCCATTCATTCTGATAGGAGTGTCCGGTTTGATGGAAGGTGGTGTGTACCACAAGATGTAGAGTTGCAGAAGATGATTATGACGGAAGCTCACTGAACTCCGTATTCTGTGCATCCGGGTGGTGACAAGTTATATAAGGATTTGAAGAAGACTTTCTGGTGGCCGGGGATGAAGAGGGAGACAAAGGAGTTTGTAACTCGATATTTGACCTGTCAGCGGGTTAAAGGGGAGCAGCGAAGGCCGCAGGGTAAGATTCAGTCTCTTGAGGTACCGGAGTGGAAGTGGGAATAAATCTCTATGGATTTTATCGTGGGATTACCAAGGACTCGGTAGGGTAATAATATGATTTGGGTGATCGTAGATCGGTTAACCAAGTCAACTCACTTTATTTCTATGAAAGATACATGGAGTAAGGTGCAGTTGGCGAATGGTTATAGAAAGAATGTTGTGAGGCTTCATGGGGTACCAAAGGATATCGTATCCGATCGAGATGCGAGGTTCATTTCCCAATTTTAGCAAGAGTTGTAGGAATTGATGGGCACTACACTGAAGATGAGTACAGCGTTTCATCCTGTGACAAATGGGCAAACAAAGAGGACAATCAAAACCTTGGAGGACATGTTGAGGGCATGTGTGATGGAGTTCGGTAGTATTTGGGAAGATAGGTTGGATTTGATCGAGTTTTCTTATGACAACAGATATCACATGAGTATTGGGATGGCTCCTTCTGAGGCTCTATATGGGAGGAGGTGCAGGAGTCCTACTTATTGGGATGATAGTGCAGAGGCAGTGGTTTTAGGACCACAGATGGTGCAAGATATGATTGAGCAGGTTAGATTGATTCGACAAAAGATAAAAGCGACTCAGTATCGACAAAAGAGTTATGCAGACTTGCATCGCCGGGACATCGAGTTCCAAGGTGGGGATAAGCTCCTTATTAAGGTGTCACCCATGCGTGGAGTGATGAGATTTGGTAAGAAGGGAAAGCTCAGCCAGAAGTTCATTGGCCCTTATGAGATTTTGGATCGTGTTGGTGAGGTTGCTTACCGCTTAGCCTTACTGCCAGCTTTGGACCGGGTACATAATGTTTTCCATGTGTCTCAACTGCGGAAGTATGTGAGTGATCCTTTTCATGTGCTAGAGGTTAATAACATCGAGTTGGATGAGTCCCTATCTTATGTGGAGATGCCTAAGAAAATTTTGGATCGCAAGGTTCGCAAGACAAGGAACGAGGAGACTGTGTTACTTAAGGTGTTGTGGTCTAACCACAATGTGGAGAAAGTGACTTAGGAGGCAGAAGAGGCCATGGGGAGCGCTATACTCATCTTTTTAAGCAGGTATGTTTGGTTACTGGGACGTAACCTTATTTCTTTAAGGGGGTAGGAGATGATCGAGTTAGTTCTTGCCGCGTTTTGAGTCAGTTTTGGTCAAGTTTTAAGTATGTTTCGGGTCCTTAGTGTCGTGTTTTAAGTTTTATGTTGGGTTTTAGGTGGTTGGTTGTGTGGTGTTGAGTATGTGGAGTTTTGTTTTCGGTTTGGGTTTGAACTTGGGGGACGAATTTCATTTTTAAGGAGGGAAGACTGTAATACCTCAGGTTTTTGGCTATTGAGTACTCCATCAAGTAGAGCCTACTTTACCGAGTAGGTTATATTCAGTGTTATGGCAGTGTGCTAGTTCTTAGGTGCTCGACTGAGTTAGGCCAACTCGATCGAGTAGGAGGTACTCGATCGAGTACTTTAATTACTCGATCAAGTACCCCTGTGTCGCGGGTTTTACCCGGTTTGATTATAGGTAAAAGGGGAGAAGTTATTTTATTTAATCAACGCATCTTTACATCAGTTTTACTTTTATTTTACAATGTTTTACATCGTTCAAACAAAAGAAGATCTACTCTCCTTTTTTACTCTCTAATCAAAGCGTTCGTTCGTCGTATTTTGGGGCTTTTGATATCACTGCGTTCGTCGTGTCGTGGGTAAGACTCTTGCACCAATTTTATGTTAATTATGTAATGTTGGTTAAACCCTAATTAGGTAAATTGGGGGTTTTTGGGAGTAATTGTTGTATTGTTTGTGATTTGGATGTTTAAYTGTATAGGAGGTGACTTCGTAGAGGAAAGATTTTGAGTTGCTTGCGCTAGCTTCGTGACATCCATTCCAGGTAGGGTTTCCCTACTCGGTTACTGTATTATTTGTATGACGATGTGATAATATGATATGTTTATGTTATAATGGTACTGTTGTTGATGACATGTTTGTTAATTTTATGGATGGATGATATGACTGTATGTGGTTCGCGAGGTGCGACCTCGGCTGAGTGGAGTCATTTTTGGGAATGGCTCCACGCCCTTGTTTGCCCCTTGAGGTTCCCGTCACAAGGGGGATGTGAACATTAAGGATCAATGGGTTTTGCGCTCTATGGTTTTGAGCAGGGCTTAGGTGGCAAGGCTGCGGTCCCCACTGGCGGGGTGGATTATCTGTTGCGAAGGGTAATCTGGCAGAACTGCACTTGTGTGGTCAGGTGTTTGGAGAAATTGTGGAGTTGGAAGTCTGTGGCAATGTGTTGTGTTATATTGTGTATCTTGTTATGCAGTAAATGACCCCATTTATGTGTTTTGAAAACTGTGGTGATCCATTGAGGAATGGTGAGCAGTTGATTAGCAGGTATGCCTTGGATAGCATGCGAGTTGCTTGGGATGGAGTCACCACCGAGTCTGATAGCTAGTCTTCTGCTGTGTCTATGACAGTTTTGATTTCATTACTTTTAGTGTTTGGTTTTGAGATAGTTGTACCTCGCTTTGAGGAATTTTTGGTTTGGTTTGTTTCACATTAAACTTTAACTACTTAATTATGTTTCTTTATGGTCTACTTTGATATACTATACCTCGGGCAACTGAGATGGTAGCATCTCTATGTACTAAGGTGGTCTTGGTAAGACACCTCGGTATATGGGGTTGTTACACTACCTGAAGCTGTTGCCTTTTTCATGTGGCCCGATTACTCTTTTCTTGTAGTGCATTAGAATAGATCAAATTCATTTCATTTGATTCCAAAAGGGGAAACCAAACACCATCATCTAGTTTTTTAGACATAATTTTAATTTATTTTAGTTTAATATAGTTCATGTTCATGAAATTAATTAGTCAATTCGATTAATTATGTTGCTTAAAATAAATGCAATTCAATTCAATTCAGTCACATGGAAAAAGAAAATGTAATTCCTGATTGTATAGTTAGTACGATGTCACATAGATAATATCGTAGAAGGTCTTTGTAAAGAAATGTCGTACAAAAGTGAAGAGTGCGATGAGTTTTATAAAGTTGTATTTTAAAGGTGGTGTCTTTGCAATGTTGGTGTTTTGTTGGTTGGATTTATAGTCATCTTATACAAATATTTGTGAGAGTAAAATTCAAATATAAGTTATATCGGATCATTTTTGTTTATATTTTTAATCAAAAATACTTAATTAATACCTTTTTCAAAATCATCATATCCGTTTTATCGTCAAACGTAACAATTTTTATTAATATAAACCAATTTACATCACTCGTATCCCTTGTATAACTTTTGGTAGAAAGTAGATTGGATGATATACCAAATGAATATAGGAAAAAAATGATTTTTATGCGAGGAACTCTTATATTTTTTTGAAATTCTACATAATATCTCTATATTATTTAAACTTCTACTTAGTGGTAATACCCTTTGAAAACAATTAATGTTAACTTTTCCTTTAATTAGTTATATTTCAGTCACCTCTTTATGCTAACCTAATTAACCCTTTCTTCATCAATCAAACATATTTACTTATAAAATTCACACCCCTTTATCTCCCCACCCAATATATTAATTCCCACCACAACATCGACATCTCATCACACCTCCTTCTACATAAGGGTGTGTAGATACCTTGTTTCTGCACCCATCGCCAACCAACCAATGATGATTGGGCTGCATGTTTAATATACGAAGCGATGATATGACATTTCAATAATTCGTCTACAAATGATTGCTCAAACAGTCGTGTCAACCCCTATGTTGTCATCTACGTGCCAATACGGTCATTTTGACAGTAATTAGAGTGCAATTGGAGTCCGGATCAAAAAACGTCTTCATTTTCATAAACCGTCTTCATTTTGTTGGGATTCATCAATCTCAAAAGTACATATATTTCCAGAATATAT
>VHZZ01012015.1:43055-54384 GCA_009801015.1 Silene noctiflora | reverse complement strand
GATTTGAGAATCCAATTCCCGTCTCTGTGGTTCGACCTCGACTACCCTATGCTAGTTGAGTAAATTGTTTGACGCGGGCATGACGACCACTGCCCCGCACGTCAATGCCTCAACTAGCCACCAAGATCATGCGGTACTTTTGAGAAGTGGGATGGAACTTGAAGACCCTTACAAGAATCTAGAGCTTCAACTTTATCTGTAAATGAAGTGAATGGTGATGAATGATAGGAGGGAGAGTCCACCAATGACTCCCTCAACAAGAGTGAGTGGAGCTAAGAAAGGAAGGCTAACAAGTAGAGCAACAATAAGTAAGGAGGCTCCTTTGGAAAAAGAAGATGATGAGTTTGTTCAAGACCTTCCTTATGAGGGAGGGAGTGGGGGATGAAGCAAGTGAGGAAATTCTTATGCAACCTTCCACAAAGGTAACAAACAACGGTTCATCTCCAAAGGTATCCTATAATTCCCAACTTGTTACTAATATCCCCTATCCTTCTACAACCATAAGGTCTAGGGAGAACTTCAAGTATATAAGGTTTTGTGAAATGTTAGACAAACTTGAAGTTACTCTCCCTTTTACCGAGATGATTTTGAACATGCCAACTTATGCTAAGTTTTTGAAAGATGTTCTATCAAAGAAGAGGACCTTAGTTAGCCAAGAGTTAGCAGCATTGACTGATCGAGGATTGTATTGTGGTCTTGATGAACAAAGTGCCTACTAAACTTGGTGACCCGGGGAGCTTCTCTATCCCATGCGTAGTTGGTAATGTTCCCATATCACGGGCCTTGTGCGATCTATGAGATTGTGTTAGTGTGTTGCCCCTAAACATTATTAAAATAATTTGAATGAATAAACTTATGCCCACCAAAATGACACTTCAATTAGTGGATAGATCTATTAATCGCCCTTTGAGGGTGCTTGAAAATGTGCCCGTTAACGTAGGTAAATATTACATTCCCTCCGACTTAGTTGTACTTTATTTTCTGGAGGATAGCCATAGTCCTATTATCCTAGGTAGGCCATTCTTGGCTACCGGAGGAGTGCTGATTGACCAAATGCTTAAGAGACTTGTGGGACACGCGTATTATTGCTTCCTCGACGGTTACTCCGGGTTTTTCCAAATCCCCATTTGCCCGGAGGATCAAGAGAAGAAAACATTCACGTGTCCCATTGGAGTATATACTTATAGGAGAATGCCATTCAACTTATGTAATGCTTCCGGAACTTTTCAACGTTGTATGATGGCAATTTTCGCCGAATTTCTTGAGAAGAGTATGGAAGTCTTCATGGACGATTTTAGCGTCCATGGAGATTCCTTTGACCATGGTTTAGTTAACTTGTCAAATGTTTTGAGGCGATGTGAGGAGCACAACTTGGTCCTCAATTGGGAAAAATGCCACTTTATTGTAGAGGAGGGAGTTATGCTCGGTCATGTCTTATCCAAGAGGGGAATAGAAGTTGACGGAGCTATGGTGGCGGTCATAGAAAACTTGCCACCTCCAACGAATGTGAAGGGGGTGAGAAGCTTTCTTGGCCATGTCGGCTTCTATAGACAGTTCATCAAAGATTTTTCAAAGATTGCAAAATCGTTGACTTCACTTCTCCTCAAGGATACCCCTTTTGTATTTGATAAACTTTGCCTTGAGTCTTTTGATAGGTTGAAAAAATATCTCGTGATGGCTCCCGTTATCCGAGCACTGTATTGGAGCCTCCCCTTCGAGCTTATGTGTGACACTTCTGACTATGTCGTGAAGGCGGTCCTTATTCAAGTAGTAGACCAGCAGCATAATGTAATCTACTAATCAAGAAAGTCCTAAGCTCAAACTCAATGCAACTATTCCACAACTGAAAAGGAGATATTGGCCATTGTACATGCCATAGATAAATTTCGGCCCTACCTAGTCGGGTCTAAGGTGGTGGTTTACACCGACCATATCGCCCTTAAAAAATTGATGGTGAAGAAATATGTTAAGCTAAGACAATTGAGGTGGGTGCTACTACTTCAAGAATTTGATCTTGAGATCAAAGACAAAGCAGGAGCCGAGAATGTGGTAGCCGACCACTTGTCTAGGCTAACTATTGAAGACCATGGTGTGAAGGATAAGAGTGGGCCTATAAATGAATGGTTGAGAGAGGATAACTAGTAGAAGAGAGCGGAAGAGTGCCATGGTTTGCGGATTTGGAAAACTACTTAGTGAGTGGATTCATTCCGGATGAACTAGCTTCTAGGGAAAGGGTAAAGTTGAGACATGATGCAAAAAGATATTTTTGGGATGACCCATTATTATTCCGAACATGTGGTGATTGAATGTTTAGGAGGTGTGTTTCCAAGGAAGAAGGCATGGAGATAGTGGATATATTGCATAACTCGGCCTATGGTGGTCACCTAGCGACCTGTAGAACTATTGCTATGGTGCTACAAGGCGGGTTGTTTTGGCCTTCAATGTTCAAAGCCATACACTTCTTGGTGAAATCTTGTGATGCTTGCCAAAGGCCGGGGAACATAGGGAAGAGGAACGAGATGCCTCTAAGCACCATATTGGAGATTGAGTTGTTTGATTGTTGCGTTATAGATTTCATGGGACCATTTCTCAACTCTTGTGGAAATGAGTACATCTTGGTGGCGGTCGACTACGTCTCCAAGTTGATAGAAGCCGTGGCATCCTCTACAAATAACTCCAAGGAGGCGATTAAGCTATTCAAGAGTACTATCTTTCCTAGATTCAGGACCCCGAGAGTTATCATAAGTGATGGAGGATCTCATTTCCGGAAAAATACTTTCAAAGGCTTGTTGACCTCTCATGGAGTAACACACAAGACCACTCTTGCCTACCATCCCCAGTAGAGATCTCTAATCGGCAAATCAAACCTATATTGGATAAAGTGCTCAATAAGAGCCGAAAGGATTGGTCCCAAAAGCTTCCCGACGTCTTGTAGACTCTAAGGACGGCGTACAAAACACCGATTTGCACTACGCCATACAAGTTAGTCTATGGAAAAGCTTGTCATTTTTTTCGTCGAGCTAGAGCATAAGCCATGGTGGACCTTGAAGGAAATGAATTTCGATATTGACATAGCCGGTGAACAAAGATTTCTCCAAATGAGTGAGCTATAAGAGTTAAGGATGGATGCCTATGAAAGCTCAAGGATCTATGAAGATCAAACAAAAAAATGGCATCATGTTAAGCTTCTTGATAAGAAAGTCAATATGGGACACTTGGTGCTCCTATTCAATTCAAAGGTGAAGGTGTTCCCGGGCAAACTCCGCTCTCGATGGTCGGGACCCTTCAAAGTGATGGACATTTCACCCTATGGCGCATTTGAGCTTTGGAGAGAGGAAAGTGGGAGCTTCAAAGTGAATGGCCAAAGAGTGAMACGATACTACCAAGGCGATGAGCGATGAACCATTGAAGTGCTCTACCACGGGGATCCACTTCATGAGGAGGAATTGTTTGAAAACTATTCAAGTGATGGGTTTTGTGGAGTTCCTAAATAATCACCAATTTGTAAATATTGCATGCATTTAGTTAGTCCATGAGTACATTTGGTTCATTTACATGTTGTGAAAACATTAGGATTTGGTGACAGGATATCACACCATAGTGACTTGGTAGCATGTGGAACAAGAGAAATACGTTCGCTTGGCCTAATTCTCAACATGTCGAGTTGGTTTGAATGCGGAAAACATGAAAACACGTGCCAAGTGAAGAGGTCGACTTTTGAAATTTGAACATTGAAGAGAACATGTTGAAATCACGCATTGAGGCTCCCATCTGGCCGGCCGGCGGCCGGGAGGCATGTCTTATTGAAGTTGGAAAAACATTGACGAAAAAAAGGGAATGCGGCTCTATGCCGGCAGCGGCGCCAAGTCAATTTTGTTTTTGAAGAAAAATTAGAGAAGTGAAGTGAAGGGGGGGGGGGGCGAGCCGGTAGGCCGGTAGGCGGCTAAGAACACGCCCATGAAGAAAAAAAAGTCAGTTCTTGTGAGGAGACGAGTCCCCTGCCGGTCGGCCGACAACCGGCTTACCGACTGGGGAGACTTATATACTGAACACACGAAGGTAAGGGAGAGAGGAAAGTACTCAGCTGGTAGGCTGGCAGCCGGCTGGAGACACCTGTTTGAAGAAAAAACGAATCAAAGGAGAAAAGGGATAGTGCTCCCAGCCGAGTGACCGGCAGCCGGTCCCCCAACCGGCGCCGAGCACTTTTCCAATCGAGGGAAAATTCTAAAACTGATTCAAATGGGGAAGAGGCTCCCAACCGGTCGACCAGCGACTGGTCCCAAACCGGCTAGGAGACCAAATATTGGGATCCCCTCAACCACACAATCTCATTCATATTTCATCAAATCTTCTTCTTTTAAACACTCCATTCTCCCCTAAATCTCACCCTAACTCCCTCAAATCACCATCAATCCTTCAAAAACTCCCTTACCTATACCACAAATCTTCCAAAAACCTTCAACAATGGCTTGAAGGAAGACAAGGGGTGATCTGCGAGGGCGCAAGCGTAAATAGTGGCAGCGGCTAGCTTCGACATAGGTCCAGATCCCAACTTCCCAGACCTAGAGTTCATTACAGTCTCACAAAAAGGTAAATTCTTGCTTTTTAAGCGACGTCCCCTACACCCGACTCATTTTATTTGTAGACAATCTATGAGAAACCTCTGCATAGATAAAGAGACCGAGGCCGTATTCAAAGGGGTCGGGATGAAGAGCATGTATAGCTTTCAAGAGCGGACCTACCCCCGTCTCATATAGGAGTTCTTGAGCTTTCTAATGATTCTTAAACATAGGCAAACGGGGATGGTTGTCTTTTTTGCATTTTCGCCTTATGAACAAAGACTTTACCATCCCATTGTCTAAATTGTGCTCTATTTTTGGGTTGGAGGATGCACCTTCTCATAAGGTGCCAGAGGGATATCACTACTCCCGTGTTTGGAAAGCCATCTTAGGCCTTGATGATGGGGGGCAAATTCATGCCACAATGCCCCGATAAGGATTTGGCACCGTTTCATAGGTTGGACCATTTTCTCTCGGGATGAGCCTTGGACCTTCCGTACCGACGAGTTGGAGATCCTAGGCACGTTTTTGTTCACCCAAACCACCACCTTCCAAATCAATATCAGGCACCATATGGCCCTCCACCTCAACAAACTTTCCAATGCCTCGGGTCAAAAAGTGGGTCTTTATGTGTGTGGTCTCATCACCCGCATATCAAATAACTTCAAACTCGATTTGTCTAACCTTAGATAAATCCCCGGGGATACCTACCTAACCAAGGACTACATCTCCAACAACCTCAATTGGATCAAAATGAACCTGGCTAATAACAAAGATTATTGGCAAATCCAAGGAAAGAACTCGCTCCCACTTCTAAATGCTCAAAAAATGAAAGTAAAGCCGGACCAAGAGCACTACCTCCTCGAGATTGAGGCGGAGGTAGAGCAACCCTAGGACCCTCCAATATCATATGGGAGGGACTGACAAATCGCTACCGAGTCTACCTTGCTCTACAACGCGTCACCACCGTTCCACCAACCACCACCATGGACCTACAAACAAGGTGAGGGTTCATCTTCTCAAATTCAATACCCTCCCATGCATCCCGACCTTTTCCAATTCATGGACAATATGAACCTAGGCATGCAAACGGCAATGAGTGAGCGCTAAATGTGCTTGGGAGAAACAATAACCGGGTTTACTACGACCAAGCCACCGGTTAATACCCCATATACGATGACTTTTGTAGGCGGGGTTATTTGCAGCAAGACAACCCTCAACTTTCCTACCACATTTGGCCCGATGGTGGGTACCGAGGCCAAGAGGGTGGTTTGGTCCATGGAGATGTTAACCTCCAACCCGACTACTTCTCTGCTCTCATCTTCCATACTCAAAGCCCCACACATAATGAGGGAAAAAATGCCGAGTGGTATGGAGGAATGAGGCCTTACTTTGCTAGTGACGTGGGTGCTTCCGGGTCCGGAGGTGACCACATGGTTACAGGCGGTGATGGTGGTTTCTTCACGGGTGGCATGGCCTCAGATGACTTTATCCGGGAGCCCGAGTATGGTAAGGAGTCGGGTTACCAATCCGACTCCTAGGCGGCCTAGTAATGATGGCCTACTTGCTCCCTTCCAATCCAAATGACAAGTATGTTCCGTTAAATCCAAATTTCTCATGCATTTTAGAATAGTTTGCATTTACTTAATATTAGATTAGTATTCATTTAGTTGCATTCATAATAGCTTGCATTAGATTCAATTTCTTGTACTATATGTCACATTTAGTAATTGCATTCATATAGTACCATTTGCACTGTATTTCAATTTTGCATTTAGAATAGAGCATGCATTACACTTTATTCAAAAAAAATAAAAAAAAATGGAAAATTAAAAACTCTTCAAAAATATGTTCTTCATTTTTTATTTTCCTCCACACATTCATTTCCATTGGAAGTCATGAAAATAAATAAGTGTGGGGAGGAAATTCTCTTATTTGAAAACTCAAAAAACATGTCTTTCATTTTCATATATATTTTAAAATCCAAAAACATGCATTTAATTTCAAAAATATCAAAAATACAAAACGTACATGTCATTCATTTTACATAATATTGAAAAATCCAAAAATATGTTTATGTTCTTTATTTTTCATTCTCCTCCCTACTATAGTCCCATCGAGGATGATGTTGATCTTAAGTGTGGGGAGGGAAATATCCACTTTGTAGATATTTGTAAATACTTGTATATATATTCACTTGTAAATTTGAGAAAAATATCAAAAAATGCCTAAAAATCGAAAAATTTCAAAATTTCAAAAACATTGCATTGTAAATATATGTCTTTCTAACCTATAGTGCAGGCACACATGTGCATTTGAGGCAATAGGACTAGAAGATCGCTTGGTATAACCGTTCCTACCTCTCTCTCCTTTACTATTCTTTTCCTTTATATTGTTGTATATGTGGAGGAGGATGGGATTTTGCTGCCAAAGATGTCCCCTTGAGGAACTTTTGGATGTGTGGTTTGATGTGCTATTAGGATTAGAGATGTGTTGTACGTTTACATTCATGTTGTTTACATTTCCGAATACATTTTGTAACATGTAAATATGTGTTGGTGTTTACTTATGCTTTTGCATGGAGTTTGTACATATATTTTTTAACAAATATGGTCTAAAAAGAGAGCATGATACCCCTGTGATGAGATATGTCCCAACTATGCCTTCCCCTTCCCTGTGGCTTGCACTCGTGTTCACCTGGTTAGTACTTGGGAAATGAGGCCGGTTTGAAGAGTCTTGACTTCCCTGTGAGACCAAGAGGACCGTAGGCTAAACCTAGACTTCGACCTAACTACATATATGTGAGGTTTAGAGCCTCTTTTGGGTCGGTGCATTCATACCCGATCTCCGTTTAGGATTGTGAGTTGGTCTCCTCACGAGACGTGTTATATTACTACGCATAAATGTGTCATTTATTCCTTAGACCATGAGGTGTTTATTTTTGTGCACGATTTTGAAACAAACTCGTTGCATCTATTTGTTTTAACCTCACATTGTCAAACTAAGCCTTATTTCGACCCTTTAGATTAGGACCACTTTTGTTAAACCCCTTGAGCCTTAGCCTCTCATTTGGCATATCCACTATACAAACTACATCCCAAAAAATAACCTTACTTGATCAAGAAGTTGTCATGTATTTGTGGTTGTAAGAGGACGGGATATCGAGTCCTAATTTGATGAATTGAGCTTGATTCATTTGAGTTGAAATTTCGGTTTTCATTTCAGAATTTGTATATAAATAAGAGGTTTTGAAGAAGAAAAACAAAATAGAAAAAGGAAAAATTACAAATAGAACAAAAATAGCAGGCATGTGTACATAGTAGTTGAGAAATGAAAGAGCCATGGCAACACCCCTTATTCCTCATTAAAGGGGTAGAAAAAGGCGTTACCAAATAAAGCGGTAAATGATGTTTTTCTGAATGAGTTTCATTTTCAAAGATTGTTAGAGTTTGGGAAACTAATTTCATTAATTTATGTTTGCTCATTTGTTGTAGTAAAGTTGGGTTGAGCGGAATTTTGGCAATTCTTGATATGAACTTCACATTTCCGATAACGGTGCTTGCACCAATCCCGTTCCGACCTAATCCCTAAGCCCCATTACAACCCTTTGTTTCATTTTGTGTGCATTCTTTCCTTTTCCATCTCACATGGTCATAGGATAGTATTGCACATTATATTGTGGGCACGCTTCACAAGTCGTAGTAGGTGAGTGTTTTTGGTTACTTTTGGTCACGCAAAGGACCCGTTCTTCAAATGAGTGACGAGTGAAAACCGCGAGGAAGTCGGTAGTCTAGGTCCCTTAAGTCATGAGTCTCTCTTGGTTGAATCTTGAGTCGTGTCATGTAATCCTTGGAGGACTAGCCTTGCTTCCTCTTTCCCACCTTAGAATTTGTTTCTTTGGCTTGTGTGGTCACATTTGGGTTGCTTGGGTCATCCTTAAGGGGTTGGCACCTCGTTGGGATTTTGAGACGGTATCTCCCGACCTAGGCCTTTGACTTTTGAAACAAAATGACCGCTTAGATAAGGAAAGCGGTTTGACTTTTTGTGATGCATCTTATGTGTTATTTCGTGCTTAAATGTTGGATGTATCAAAGTTTTCCGCAAGCCCCCACTTGCCTTGCAAGGAAGCACATACCTCATTGTGTTTCATTGTGAGTTGAAGGGATGGAAAAGGCCCGTTAACTGCCTATCATCGGATATTATTAGTTTAGTTAGGCCTTAGTTTAATAAGGGTCTTGGTCTTGCTTTATTACTTACTCGGGCACGAGTAATCCTTAAGTATGGGGAGGTATTATAAGTGCCTAAATTGTACCATTTCCCCTCTTCATTCTCATGCTTTTTGATCATATTTGAGACGGTTTTAACCTCCGATTACTTGTATTGTGCCTCTTATTCCACTTTACTCCCATGCCATGAGCTTCCATCATATTTTTGTAGGAATTGGGTTGCGACAAGGCGAATCGGAATGAGGAGCAAGCTCGGGAATCAATCCCGTATACATGAGAAGAGAAAGGAGGAGGAAAAGTTGAGAAAGGCATCTTAGCCGACTGGAAAGCCATCCCTAACACTTAGACGATTTATGAAGCAAAATTGGAGGAAAAGAAGATATGGCTTGGCGCCGGCAGCCGGCCACCCGACTGGGAGCAACAAGTCAAGTTTCGAAGTGTAAAGATGAGGTCCTCTTCCGATAGGTCGGCAGCCAGCCGGGAGGGGGACACAACTCAATACTTAACCTAATTTTCAATGAGAAGAAGAATAAAAGAATAAGAATGCACGTCGCCGGCGGCCGGGGAAGCATTTACAGCTCAAACTCCACTCATTTCTTCATTTTGGGCACAATATAGAGAATACTATAAATAGACTCTCATAAGATGATTTGTACACAATACCCTAGAGAGAGAAACCCTAGTTTAAACATTCAATATTTACTTAATCAAACTTTAATCTTTTCTTAATTAAACCTTAATTACTCTAAAGATTAGTTTAGATCTATTTTAGTTGGATTGTTTACATATAATAGTTGGGTTGTAATGGAATAAATTGAAGAATCTATTTCATTATTAATCCAAATTTTGAAGCTTTCCTTATTGTTTGGTATAATTCTCTTCTTATTTAGTTTTGTTTTGAATTGTGTACATTTCTTTGTTCAATTTATTAGTTGTTTGAATTAGTACAATGTCTATTGTTGTACTTATGTTTATTTCATCATTTGTTTACATTTGTCTTACAAGCATGAGTGAGTAGTCCCGTCTAGGGTTTAAAGGGGGATCATGGGTGAGGCTTGGATGTTGAATATGGGTATTTAACATATAATATTTGGGTAATTGTTTGGTTTACATGCATGTGCATATGTGGTGTTTGATGAAATGTTTGCATGGAAGTTCAAGCCTTTTATTAATTTATGCTTAGTATGCTCTTGAATGACAATGGTAGGAGATGCTAGATAGTATAGCATGTTGAATTTGAATCAAAGTGAAGGCTTGTGAAGGATTTTAGGTAAACTAAGAGATTATTGACTAAACCTTAACCATAACATTACCCATTGCTTTTTGACCCCATATTCTAGTCCACCTTACTTGAGTGAACCCATAAACCCTAACTTTTAGTATATTGTTTGCAATCATTTGTCTTAGCTTAATCTTGTTGTTTATTCTCATTAGCTATAATCTAGTTCTTTATATCAACTTTCCTAATTATTTGACTAGACTAGGACTTGAGTAAACCGAGTATAAACCCCCGCCATCTTCGCGTTCAACCCCGATTTATACTACTTAAATTGGGTTTTTACAAATTGTTTTTGATTCGGGAATGACGACTAAAACCCGACATCAGACACACCCGTGGTACTGATCTCGGGAGCTAACCGGACCCCTGTCAGGGGTCGTGACACCACACGAGCCCCCTCCATATTCAAGTCATTAATGTGCATATCTCTCTTGGAGTAGTGGCGACCCAAGCGTAAACGGTCTCCCGACCCGTCTTAAGTCTCTTCAACAAATATGGACCACCTTTACAACTCCACCAATAACGTCCAACATCCACCACAATCACATATATACAATATGCACACAATATGCCAATTAAAATGCTTTTACCTACATAACCCTTACCAATATGATTCTTCTCATCAATAATGCATATCAAACATGCCATGTACTCATGTATGCCAACAATCACAACAATGCCTCAAGATGCAATCTTCCATTAACATGTTATAATACAATCCCACAAATACAACTATCCTTTGAGACACAATTATCCAACTACATGTTATAATGGAATCTAATTAGCATGTGAGACTAACAACAACAAGTACGACATATGTAAAAATACGAGTAAGAATCCATATTACCAAAACTGAGTAAGAAAACCCTACCTTTTAGCAATTCTCTAAAGCTAGCAACAAGTACAAGTGCTCCACAACCAAGAACCAAGGAAACAAAACCGATCCCTTACACATCCGGCACCTACATAGCATGATTATCTATAATTACTACATTCTCAATTAACCAATTCATGTACATGCCTAGACTCATCCGGACTTGTAAGTAATTCCAACTTTAAAGACTTAACTCGACTTTTATGACTTTCCAAAACTGAACAATCTCACTATAAAATTCATAACTAATTATAGAAAAATCGAAACGATGTAAGGCCAATTTTATCGGGACCCTACCCATACCCAAAGTGCCTTACGAGGCCACCTTAAGTACGGAGATGCTACCATCTCGGTTTCCCGAGGCAATGATATACAAAAGACAATAACGAAA
>VHZZ01012006.1:4731-17185 GCA_009801015.1 Silene noctiflora | reverse complement strand
GTTGATCAGTTGACTTATAAAATAATCATTCCTCACGTATTCTTATTTTGAGTTTTACAATGATACTTAAATCATGTGATCGCACTATTGTTGAGAACACTTACTCCAACAGGGATGTCCCATGATTCTTTGTCACGTGAGAGATACTCGGATGGAGGAACCCTTAGCAACAGATATACCGACTGTGGGGGAATTCGAGGATGTCTTTCCGGAAGAAATACTAGGATTACCTCCTAAGAGAGACATTGACTTCAGTTTAGAGATTAAACCAGGAACGAGATCTATATCTAAGGCCCCCTACCGTATGGGACCAAAAGAATTGGAAGAGTTAAAGAAGCAACTTAATGAGTTGCTAGATAAGGAGTACATTATTCCTAATGTATCACCGTGGAGCGCGTCGGTGTTATTTGTGAAGAAGAAAGGCGGCAGCATGAGGTTATGCAATCGACTATAGAGAGCTGAATCAAGTAACAGTGAAGAATATATATATCCTTTGCCTAGGATTGATGATCTATTCGACCATTTAAGTGGTGCCGGGGTTTTCTCGAAGATCGATCACAGCCCTTGCTCGATTTCAACAAAGGTTAAATTTATTATTTTCCTTATATATTAATTTCAGGTAGGTTGGTACAATGCACACGATGGGGTTGGTGGGACATAAGCCCGTATCCCATATTTTATGAAATATATCGCCCGGGGAAGGATTAGGCTACTTGTAGTTGATCGTTAGTGAGAATAATGAAATTTTCCTCAATTTTTAAAGAGCGGCTTTTTTTATTAAAGCTTGACCTTGACCATCGGAAGAAGTGATTCTTTTGATTAGATACGGGATGTACTCTGAAAAAAGGATTCTAGGGCTGGCTGGTTGTTAGCAACAAGTGTTCTATCGGAAACTAAGAAGCTAGAAGAGTCAAGTACGTGATCATGATAGGGCTGCTCAAGCGAAAGTCTTTTTTTTTTTTTGAATAGCAATTGGGATATTGGGTTCAGTTCCAGGGATAGCTTTTTTGACTTTTTTTCTAATTTTGGGGATCTATCGCAGTCATTTTCTTTTTTTAGGTAAGATAGAGTGAGAATGAAAGGCAGGACAACTATAGAGGAACAAGTGCGGATGGATTGAATCCTCATTTAATATATAATATATTATAGGTTGAAGTAAAAAGTCGTAGACAAAGAGCGGCGTAATACGCTTTTACCCGACTTACTTGTGTAGAATTGTTATTGTGAGATATATGCTTTTATGGGGATGTCTTGACATAGTATGTAATTGATAGATTATGAACCGAATAAGCTTGATTTTAAATTTCGGCAAGCCACAAAATTGTAAGGTAGAGCTTCCTTAAACCGGTACATCTATACCCGGTTTCACTTAAGTGAGTGGTAGGTCTCCTTATGGTGTGTGTTATGTCAATAACGCACAAGTATGGTTCTTGTTTCATTTCTAAAGCATTGCATTCATATTTTTGTAAGCTATGAAACCATTCACATTGATTTATGCCATGTTTTGACCCCATTTCACATTATACTTCACATTTTATCTAGCTACACATATATTACCTACCTTGTTGAGCTAGTAACTTTTACATGTGTGTTGGGTTCTCATTTGGGAAATACTTCAAAGATTTGACTCAATGTGAGTTTGGTTGTGAGAAAGGAAAAAAAATTGAAAAAAAATGAATACATGCATAAAAAAAAAAGGAAGGACAAAAAATGAAAACAAATGAAGCACACAATGAAAATGAAAGAAAAAAAGAAGAAGAAAGGATCAAGCACACTCCCATATTTTATTCATATCTTTTGGGGAGTTAACTTATGTTTTGAAATGAAAAAGAGGTCAAAATGTAATTGATTGACTTCTAAATAATGGGTTGATTTGGGATTAAGCATCCATACACAATGATTAGTTGTTAGCTTAACTTAGCTCCACTTACCATAATGCATTTGTTCCCTTTCTTACCCATCACCAATATGCCTTCTTCTACCTTTGGCTTCTTGTTTTCATGCTTACATTCTTGATTGCTTTAGCTTATGGATTTGAAATTATTACCACATTAGATGGCGGGCAGACTCTCATGAGTCGAGGATAGGTAAGTGTTACTCACATAAAAATGTCCTTATAAATATAATCGAGTTTGAGTGCATCGAGATAGTCCGGAGTTTAAAAGATCATGCAAGAGCTTAAAGGTTTATTTGGAATCATTTGCTTTACGCCGTCATGTAAAACTCAACTATGCTAATGCTTTATCCTTTGCCCATGAGATCGGGGTACCACCAGTTGAGGATTAAGGATGAAGATATACCCAAGACAGCCTTTCGGTTGTGGTATGGTTATTATGAGTACGTGGTGATGCCTTTCGGGTTGACAAATGCGCCAGCAGTGTTTATGGATCTATGAATCGGGTCTTCAATCCATTTATGGATAGGTTCATGGTGGTTTTCATTGACGATATTTTAGTCTATTCAAAGACTAAAGAGGAGCATGAGGAGCATTTGAGGTTAATCTTGCAAACTTTGTGCGATAATGAGCTATATGCTAAGTTATCAAAAATGCGAGTTCTGGTTAGAGAAGATGACATTTCTGGGCCATGTGATTTCTAAGGATGGGGTAGCAGTTAATCCAAGTAAGTTTGAAGCGTTGTCAAACTAGGAAGCACCAAAAAATGTGGCTGATATTCGAAGTTTCTTGGGTTTGGCCGGGTATTACAGACGATTCGTGAAGGTTTTTTCCAAGATTTAAAGATCTATGATGACATTGATGAGGAAGGAGAATAGATTTCATTGGGACGAGAGTTGTGAGATGGCTTTCCAAAACTTAAAGGAAAGTTTGACTACAACTCTTGTCTTAGCTTTGACAGAGGGGAGTGAGAACTTCGAGGTTTATACTGATGCCTCGAAGAATGGTTTGGGTTGTGTCTTAATACAAAACGAGAAGGTGATTTCTTATGCATCAAGGCAGCTGAAATCATATGAAGAGAACTATCCTACTCACGATTTAGAGTTGAGTGCGGTTGTTTTTGTTTTAAACATTTGGAGACACTATTTATATGGGGCGTCCTTTAAAGTGTTTTCGGATCACAAAAGGCTAAAGTACATCTACACCTAAAGGGAGCTGAACATGGGGCAGAGGAGGTGGATGAAGTTGATAGGTGACTATGATATGGAGATAGTCTATCACGAAAGGAAGGCCGGGCATGTTTCCAGCAGTGTCCAGATCTTTCCGATTTCCTTCCGTGTTTTAATCCTTTCAGAACTCCTCCCTCGTGACTAGTATAAATACAGGCCTTCGCCTCACATATTTTTCACGCGAGTGTCCGCCCTTCTCTTCTCCCTTTGCATTCTAAGACCACGAGCTTTTGCTATTGAGGCCTACGTGCTTGATCTACTCGACCATGTAATCCCAGATCTTTCTGGGTACCAGTCTCGTTTTCATAGACCAACCAACTTGACCACTACACCTAATCAATTTTAAATCAAACTTGTTATTCAATCCTTTTTCAAGGGCATCTTCATTTACATCGAGTCGAGTAATCACTGAAGTCGAATTAGTCAATCTCGTTTCGTAAACATGTAAGTCTGAGGGTGTATTCCCACTTTATACTTTATTTTATTTATTTTTATGTAATGTAAGAGTCTATGTCACATACACGTCCAAATCATCTTTTAAAGTTTTAGTTTTTGACCCAATTGGATGCTAAATTATGTGTCAACTAACTTAGTCTAATTTAATTGTTAGGATTAAAACATTATTTGCTGCATTGCATGCTTATAAATTAATAACATATCGAGTATAAATGACATTCCCTAATCATTAGTAGAGGTCGCTATCGAGGCAGGCGGGATTAGGTGTTCTAATAAGAGCTTCCTACTACGTACCATCACTTCTTACTCAGATATCTGTGAACATCATTGTTCATTGGCATCGCGAGAGTCATTCTAGACATGGAATGCTAAGGCAACAAATTTCTTAGTGTTCATGTCACTTTGTGTCTTGACATGGCGCGAAGTATTTGAATAGATCCAATTATCCACAAAAATTGATGGCAACTCCACAAATACAGGCTTGTTCAAACCATTCACCGGTTTCAATGCCTTTCAAATCAGTAACGGCCCATGACGTGCTTTGTCAACACAAAATTTCGGTGGAAGAAGTACCGCCGCCTCAAACTTCCGAAAAAAGCGCGGGTGCGCAGGGCGCGGGTGGCCCATGTCCACAGTTTGGCGACTCCGCCGGGGATGATACACTTAGAATAAGTCTAATGTTACCCATGGTGAAACTTGAACAAGGTTAGGGATAGTTTATATGAGACAATTATTAATTTTCATTACTCGACTTTCTTAGGTCGTTTTAGCTAGCCTTCCTAGGCTCATAATCAAACCAATTCGACCAATTGTCCCGTCTCTATGGTGAAAAATCTTATTTGTCCCTTGTAGATAGATAATAATTGACGTCAACCACACCACGATGCTTACTCATGTTTGTATCAAGAGCTTTCACTACTAGAGGAAATGGAACTAGGAACATACTTTAGTCATGTTTGGCACGGACCTCTCCACAGACCAGGGTTTGATAGCTTGGTGTGGCAACCCACCCTTCTAAGCCAAAACCATCTTAAAAGCACTCAGCATACCATAGTAATGCTTGTATATATGCTTATGCCTTGTATGTTATCACATTTTTTATAAACAAAACCATTTTAAAAAAAAAAATTCTTTTGAATGGCTTAAATACTGAACTAAGTCAAGTCGAAGTCTTTTCCTTTAGAGTCTCCAAGTATAAATCGAGTCAGCACACCTATGATCACACACAATGATCAATAGGCATCACCTTTCAAAGTCCTTGTCTTTAAAAATCATCACTTACACGACACGAGTCAGTCTTCTTTTGAATCGTCTTTTATTTTGAGTCTTGGGTATGTATGTTTCTGCCAGAGTCTGATTCTCCATCGATTTGTATCTCATTTCAAGATGTCTAGAGATGGTGAAAGTTGCGGAAGTGTCAATGGTCAACATGATCCCAATCATGGTATGAATGAAATCTTGGTTGGCCTTCATCGTCTCCAAGCTAGCCAGGATGTTGCTTATGCTCGCTTAGAAACCATCGAAAGCCATATTGTCACAGTAGAAACCCGACTTCCTCCTTCAGAAGGACCTATACTCCTAGAAATACCTCTGGAAACGCATGAGCCAAAGAACACTCCTGAAAATGATACTCTTGTATCTACTAAAGCAGAAAAGCGTCTTCGCTATCTGGAAGAACAACTCTTGTACCTCAAGGGGGATGACATCTATAGAGAAAACAATAAAACATATGAGGCAGTGAATACCCAATTGCCGACTAACTTCAACATGACTGACATTCCAAGGTTCAAAGGATATGAAAATCCTTTAAATCACATTCGAGCTTTCAAAGACTATATGTCCATCAAGGGCATCAAATGTGAGATGTTTCTAAGGATCTTTCCTTCATCTCTTGATTTAATCCCTAAGCAATGGTTCTATTATTTAGATCCTAAGAAGTTTGCAACTTGGGATGATGCTGCAATTGAGTTCACCAAGCAATTCGCGGATAATGCTGATATCCAAGTTAATATGCGCACTCTAGAAGTATTAACCCAAAATGAAAAGGAAGGTTTCACCGGCTTCCTAAGTAGGTGGAGAAAGACTAGCACACAGCTTGTCGAGCACCCAGATAAAACCACTCTTGTGGAAAAGTTCGTGGACAATATGAAGCCCATCTATGCAAACCACATAAGGTACCAAAACATCAAATCATTCAAGGACTTAACTGTTTTAGGTACGAGAATCGAAGATGATATTCGCAAAGGATTCTTGTCCAAACATATAGGACGCGGATATCATGGCTCAACATCGACTAGCAATCGTTCTTACGGTTCCAACTGTAAAAGTGATGAAGTAAACCTCGATGGAACCTTCCAAGAGGACTAACCCACCCAGAAAATTCACTGACATTGGGGATACTTACTCTAATGCACTCGAAAGGCTAATCAAGCAAGGTAGGTTACAACCCATTGGACCTACACCTAACCCGGAAAATGAAGTCAGAATTATGGGATGTCAATTCCTATTCTGAGTACCACAGGGGTAAGGGACATGATACATAAACTTGCTTTAAGCTAAAGCATGCTATCCAAGACATGATTGAAGATGGTTGATTACCCATTCCCCTGCAAGCAAGCCCAACAATACTCAAAATCCTCTTGGAATTTTAGTAATCTGGCATGAGGAATCCACCTTGTATTGCTCACATCTCATCTCCCCAGTCGAAGATGAAATCACTGCAATAGATGAAGATCTATATTATATCATTGCACCTATCATTTCCGACTTTATAGCATGGATAAGAAGTGTGAGTAGACAAGTCATCGACTTAGAAGACATAGTCTCCCAACTTAAAGGATCCCATATCATATCTCGTAGGGAAAAGGCCATGCAAATGGTCACCGCCCTCTATAAGGAATCCACAATGCCAGAGGTTATCACGGTAGTCGTCAGGATAGTTCAGCAAATCACCGAATTAGAAGATGAAATCATGCGACTAAGAGAGCTCAACAACATTAATGGTGTATGGGCAGATGATGATGAAGATGTCTACTTGCAGAACATCCTCTACTCAAAACCTTGGACCTTGACGTCGATCACCTCACTCGATCAGGTAGCCCATATCAAAATGTCGCTCCAGGGCAAACAAGTAGCACTATTCCTACAGGGAATTCTACTCAAGTAGATACGGATGGGACATTGGCTACTGATTTACTAATGAAGCAGTTGCAAAGAACCAAGGTTGATCTTTCAGTCTGGCAACTAATATCAAGCTCGTTCCCATATCGCCAAGCTTTACTACAAGCTCTGGCTAAACTGAATATACCATCTGATTCTACCCCAAATGACGTGGTCAACCTAGTCCTCCAGGACTCAGACCAGCTAAGTAACCCAGTTACTTTATCATATGAAAACCTACCTCCATTTGGTGTCAACCATAATCTAGCCCTATATATCACCATCACGTGCCTAAAAAAGAACGTACCTATGACATTGGTAGATGATTTTTCTGCAGTTAATGTCATACCACTCAAAACTGCACAAAAACTAGGCATGAAAGAATCAGATTGGACTCCAACTAATCAGGGTGTTCGTGCATCCGACGGGATACGTCGTAAAGTAATGGGTCTCGTTGATCTAACTATAACCACTGGGCCAAGCGAAATAAAGGTCAACTTCCAAATAGTAGACATCGAGGCATCATTCAACATACTACCAGGAAGGCCTTGGATCCATGCTTTCAAAGCTGTGACATCCACCCTTTACCATAAAATCAAGATCCCTTTGGATGGTCAAGTGGTGATAATTGCTTCATCTCCAATCAAAGCAATCATCGAGAAGGTATCCTATAACCAGATTATCTATAACCCAATACACGAGTTGGGAGGATTTCAAGTCGTCAACCTTATAGAGAGCGAACTCGATCCACTATACTTCAATCCTCACTCTAATCTGGTGGTCAACCACATACTTCAATCTCAGGTATACTTCCCAGGGATGCCGCTAAACCCCATCAGAAAGAATACCTTTGCACCTTTTAAGGAAGGTAGTTCTCAACGAATACCCTTAGGGCTAGGGTACAAACAAACTGCTGAAGAAGCTTTCGAAATGCTCGCTCAGCTTAACGCTCGAAAGTATAAAGGTGTCCTGTTGCGACCATATCACCTTACACTAAATGGGTACTTCGTTAGAGAGGGAGAATATGAATCTTTCATAATTTTACTGAACCATGGATAAATGAAGGCAACAAGATAGCTGAAATAGAAGTTTTCCACGACTGTTACTTTATCTCCCAAGAAATGGTTCCTACCATTAAAACTCCTTACAAACCTTGCCTCGACAGTCAAGCTGTCAGCCTTCTATTTGGGGAAAATCGATTTGTAAGGGCAGACCAGGACGATATTTTTACCATGATACTATGGGATGATCAATTTTAACCTACAGCTCTAATCACGTATGCGGATCCAGCAAAAAAAACAAACAGGACGGAGAAAGTCGATCAAATGGACAAATAATCATGGAAGACTCTTCAAGATCACCACAGGCAAAGGAGAGATATTTAAAGAAGAACCATAAGATGATGAGTTAGAGTCTGAGTTTGAGTTAGAGTCGGAACAAAAGTCTGAGTCCAAGTCTGGAAAAGTCGTCAGAGAGTCTCCTTCTATTATCAATCCCACTCCCTTTATTTCTCCTAGTTTAGCATCGAGTAGCAGTAGCCTTGGTTTGGATGAGGGAAATCGCCCACGGGAGGAATGCCTTTATTTCATAAAAATATTTTTATCCTTTTTTAAAAGAGTCGCCACTAAATTTTTAAATGGAATTTAGAAACCAAATTAGAGATTTTAGGTCCTTGTGAGATTACGTGTTGGGAAGCTTGATTAATTTCATTAATTAACACCCAACCCCGCTCATCACAATAACGGTCTCTACTATGCAAAGCAATGGCTATTTGGCTATGTATCACATGCGAATATGCAATCGTTGTTTTAAACCCTAACATGTGAATGTCATTCTATGTCGATTTAATGCACATTTAACTTGTCAAATTATTTTAGCATCTGAATGTTCANCATGCGAATATGCAATCGTTGTTTTAAACCCTAACATGTGAATGTCATTCTATGTCGATTTAATGCACATTTAACTTGTCAAATTATTTTAGCATCTGAATGTTCATTTAACACTTCTAGTAAAAATAAATATCCAAAAGAGAGATTAGAAATTGACTTAATGTAGTGGCGCTGCAATAATTGTTAGTTCATAGCAATAAATATGATAAAGCTAATAAACAAACAAGCATACAATATGGCAAACAAAAGAAGCAAGAAAGGCCTCTTGGCCGAGACATCTATGAGACCAAACGAGCCAAATGGGTTCATGCATAACCTATTCTAGGTCAAGTCGGTTTCAAGCAAGTGATATGCGATATTGTAAAGCATATGATAGACAATTAAGCATATAAACAAACTAATTATTTCATCAATAGTTAAACATGCTTAAGACAAATAAGAGGGACTAAATTAATGTCTAAAACAGGCCCTAAATCACATCATGACATATTTATTCATCTCATAAATAAACTTATCAATTAGACTCATGAAAATTGATTAAACATGTCAAAACGTTTTAATTAATTCTTAATTAAAACAAATAAGATCAAACATGCAATTCTAACAAGTGAGACAGATTAAGCATGCATAAAATTAGACCAATTCTAGCCTAATAGATATTTGAGACACATGACACACACACACGACACACATATTAAAACATAAACCGATGCAAACAATTCTAATTTACATGATCTAATGCAATTCTAATTAATAATTCTAATTAATTAAACAAGCATGTGAAACAAATCATATGAGTCAAATTAAACACGTTAAAAGGACCCAAAAAATGTGACACAAGACATATTAGCAAACAAGACGATCTTTCAATCTAATTATTTCATAACTATACTAAACATGCTAAACAATTGAATAAACACGATGATAAGTGCTTAATTTATATATTTTTACCCCTCATTTTAGCTCTAGTTTTCATGTCAWTTGGCACTTATYATAGTGTTTTATGAGCTAATATGTGTATTCTAGTATCTTTGMTKGTTTTGACACGTTTTGTAGGTACTTAAGCTTTTAGGAGCAAAAGTCTACTAATTATGTAAGACTAGAGTACAAGGCTAAGTACAAGAGCAAGTTTTGGACTAACATGAAGATGTTGCATGGGTTTGCATGGAGAAAATGATTGATTGAAATATAAAAATGCAAATGAAGTCAATGTACAAAGTCAAGCCCAAAATCAAGTCCAAATTAGAGTGGAAAACATGGGATTTTAAATGCTCTTAGGATGCCAAATGAAGGTCTTAAACCGGAGAGTTAATCGCACAATTAAGAACCAACATTGGATATCTTTGCATTTAAGTGGAGAATTAAGGAATCCGGGCTAAATCACCACGACCCCGATCGGGGACGCAGTGGTCTTAATGCTTCCGTTTTTCTTCTATTCCCCAATAAATACTAGGCCTTGTACGATCATTTGACACCTCTCTCATAAACCTCTCATACAACACTCCTACACATATTTTCTTAGTATTATCTCTTAGTTTAGTTTAGCTTAGTTGAGTTTAGATTAGTAATTTATTTTTGCTACATTTTAATCATTCGACATTTCCATTCACAATTACATTCCAATTCAAATTTATTTATCTTTTGTTCTTCAAGTTCAAGTTGTTCAATTACTTTGTGTTCTTCATTTCCAGTAATTCTATTTAGCTTTCATTTTATTTATGTTGTTTAATTTATAGTTCTTACATTATGTTTGCATTTTTATTTNACTTATCATTTCTACACATGCTTGATTTGTAATGTTAATCTTATTTTATTGATCACATTCTAGGATTAAACTTGTTATACAATCTATAAGTCGAGGGGCACAAATTCATATTAGAACTAGCATGTTGTAGTAGATCGACCTAACTCATAGTGAAAGCTTATTAGGACCCAGTTTAAGGCCAATGCTAAAAGTGAAAGCTGGGTGTCGTTAGGCCTAGGTGATTATTGGTGTCTACTAGTTTAATAATTAAATTATATGTCAATTTGCATGTATGTTTCGAACTTCCTTGACGACTTTTATTTTATTGTTTGCATTTATATTTTACTTGCATAAATCACCAAACTCCATAACTTGTGACCGACCGAGATAAAATTCAAGCCATAACAACTAATTATCAACCACCGTACTCCCTGTGGATTTGAACCCTAAATACTACATTTATTTGTTGTTGCTAGGGTAATTTATTTTTGATAGGGTTGCGACACCTAGTCACACGATAATTAAATAAAACATGTTAAACAAATCAAATAACATGATTAAATAATTAAAGATGCAAACTTTGACATATTAAAACAGCCCTAATCATAGATATAATTATATCATGCTCAAATTATTCTAATTCAAACAAGAACGAATTAAATTAACCATTAAAACAATTAAACATGCTATAAACAATACAATGTTAACCATAAGACTATCTATCCTACAGAAAACAAATCCACACATGTAAAATAGCCATCCATCGGCCTACATATAAATAATATCCCATTCTCCTTCATTCAATATTGACAAAATAATAAGAACATGGATTAAATACGAACAAAACGATAAAAAACGATAATAATTGAAAAACGATAAAAAGACGAAATAAAAAGGGAAAGGAAAGAATTTTTGCACCCTCAATTTACATGTATCTTTGATCAATATCCTAGATCTTAATCGAATTTATGGTTTTATCCCGAGGGTCCGTCTTCGACGAAAACAATTGAAATTTGCAAAATAGGATCCTTCGAATCCCGTCCTTAAACACGATTTGAGCAGCTAACTTTGAATGCTCACCACGACTTCGTTTCTTAACGAAAAAGAGATTTGAAAGATGTTATGGAAACTAGAAAGTGTGACTTTTGTGAAATTTTAAAGATTTTCTGCTAGTTGATAAATAATAGGCACGATAAACGAGGTAGAGGCTGTCGAGGCCTCTCCTTAGGGCTTTTTGATAGGTTTTTTCTTATGTACGCTGAGTATGATATGTGTACTTGCTAATGGGTGCTTCCGGTTTTATTTAATGGTCGAGGTATATGGTTAGTTATAAAGATAGAAATAGGGTTTGTTCAAAGGATTCGGTTTTTTTGGACTGTTTGTGTTTGGGTGTGGTTTGGACTCGGTTTTTTCAAGGGATTGGGATAGATTTTTCTTAGTTTACTTAAGGGAGAAGGTAGTAGGGTTAATTTAGATAAGCGGGAAATCTTAGAATGGAAGAATTGAGCTCTAATTGGACCGACAAGGGGCTGCCAAAACAGAGCATCAACACGGGCTGCTTGTATGCAGTTTGGGTGGGCTGTTTTGAGTGTGGTTTTGGACGGGTTTGTATGGTGGCTTTGGGTCCAGGCAATGGTGATTATATGGGCTGGAGAGGGGTGGTTGTATGGGCTGGGTAAGGAGTTGAATGGAGGTGTTTGGGTTGTGCAAAGGGTGTCGGGTTTGGGGCTGTTTAATAGGTGTTTAAAGGGTGTTTGGGTCGGGTTAGTTAAAGGCTGAAATTGGTTTGGGTTTATGGGGGTTCAAACTTGTTTTGGGGGGTTGGATGAGTAATTGGGTCGGGGTAATCGAAATTCGTGCCAACTCGTAAAGAAAACGAGTTTAAAAATCGAGTTAAAATCGAGCTTTAAATTGCCTACACAATCGAGTTTTCAATTCGTTTTCCAAAACTTTCGAAATTTGATTTTTCAAATAAAATTTCTAAGTTGAATAAAATAAATATTTTATTTTCAATAAAATAAATATTTAAAAGAAATAAATTCAAATTAAATAAATAAAATGAATTTGAAACGAATTAATT
>VHZZ01012003.1:31596-42990 GCA_009801015.1 Silene noctiflora | reverse complement strand
AATGTAATGCAGAATGCCGAGAGCTAATCCAACCCGCCTACCAACAAAGAGGTCAAGGGCCGAAAGAGGACAATCGAGTCAAGGATCCGTGGTGCAGCCGGTAGGACAATACTCTACCGTTGTGTTTTCCGATTTTAGGCAAAGGGAAATGTTTGTCTCGCTGATGGCTCGTCAAATCCGTGCTACTAGGTGCGTGGATATGAGTATCCTGGGGGAGTTGGGAATCGAGGGAGATATAAGGCGTACATTTGAGACTTTGGGATTGTTGGGCTTGTATCGGTTGAGGGAGCATGCGTATGAGTTCCATACCTTGGAGTTCTTAAGTTCCTTTTCCTACGACGAGGCGGACGAATCTTGCCATATCCGTTTGATGAATCAGAGATTTGACTTGTCTATGGAGGATGTAGCCGATCACTTGGGGCTTAAGAGGCCGACGGCGAACCATTATCTGGATGTTGCCAAAGAATGTCAGGCAAGTGAGCTTTTGGCTATGGTGACCGGGGTGTCGACCAATGTTAGTGCGATGTTGATCAATGGCGTGCAACACGTCACCTTGAAGATATTTCTAAGGATGTTGACCTGCCTTCTGTACGAAAGGAGCGATGTGAGTAAGCTAAACTCACACGAAGTGATGATCTTAATGTCGTATTTGAACCCCAAGAGGAGGGAGCTGTTCTACTATAGCCCTCCGGCGATAGTCTGCAACAGTATAGCCTTCATGGCTCAGTCTCCTCACCGTTACCTCATTTGCGGGGCCATTGCTACCCGGCTGGCCCAAAGGCTAACTAATTTTGAGTCCTCTCCGACCTTTCCTACTCTGTTTGAGAGCGTGCGGGCCCTGGACAAGGACTACTTTCTCTGCCATAAATGGCTTAGGGTGATGGGGGATGGGACCCTAGCTTGGAGGGTTAGGGGTACCTTGTGGATGACCTTACCTGACCCGGTTAACCTTCCCGCGGTTGACCATCTGCCTGAGTGGACCGATTATGTGTTAGCTCCTACCCCATACTACCTGATCCCAGGACATGTGTTGATGGACCTACCGGAGCCGACTTACTCTACAGGTAGGAGGAGACCGGCTCAGCCTAACCGTACTGCTAGGAGGACTAGGATGCCTAGAGAGACCCCAGAGGAGACCCCTTTTGTACCACAGGGAGGACCCATGTACGGGTACTCGGGCTACCCTACGGTGCATGACCCCCGTGTTTAGATGAGTGAGTTGACAGAGCGGCTCTCCAACACCTTAGTGTTAAGGGGGCTGCATGAGATGACCTTGCAGTAGGGTATCGGGACGGAGCTTACCCAGCCAGCGTGGTGGAGGGGACTCGGGGATGACAGTGGGGTCTTTCACTATTATGGGGTGGACCGAGCTTTGTGGGGTGCACCAGAGACCTTTGACCGGGGCTGCTTCGTAGGTCCGTGGGGAGCTAACTACGGGAGTCAGCTCGACGACCAAGGGCAGTGGCTGGGAGGAGGCTATGGTATTCCTCCACCTACTTACTGAGGGGAGCACGGTGCAGGGATGTTGGCGTTTCTTCAAGAGCTGGCCAGGAGGAGGAAGAGGAGGATGATAACTAGAGTCGGTCCTTACTTTCTTATTAAGTTGTTGTTGTTGAACATCTTACGTTACATTTGATGCCTTAAGGGACGTTGCTTTGACCATGTCTGTATCGCGGCCATAAGGCCTAAACACTTTGTTTTGTATATGTTACTCGTTAGCTGGTGACTTGGGATGACCTCGGGTCATCATGGTGATTTTATTGCAGGTTCGGAGTGTTAGTGTCTTTGTTGTTGCAGATTTGGATGTGTTGTGACCTATGGGAACTCGACCGAGTGCACAGTGTACTCGTCCGAGTAGAGCGAACTCGGCCGAGTACCAGCAGCACTCGACCGAGTGCCATTTGGGCAAGGAAGTTGAGTTTTGGGTCATTTTGGGTACTCGATCGAGTGCGCGTGACTCGACCGAGTGTTATTAACTCGGCTGAGTGTCTGCAGTTTAGTATTCTGTTCCTTTGTTGCGTGTCGTCTTAGCACATGTTAGATGTTGGTGTCAAACAAGATATATATATATATATATATATATATATATATATATATATATATATATATATATATATATATATGTATATATATATATATATATATGCATGTGAGTTTTCTTGGGACCTGAACCGCGAAGGGGAAAAGTGATTCATGGGTTGGTAATGTATGAACAGAAGCTATGATCCTTGACCTTGATCGTTTGACCGACCTGATATTGACTCCATTATGAGGATCTGGTACCATCGAGCCATAACCTTGCGTGACTAGAACGTGAACTTCGGGGGCGAAGTTCCTTTTAAGGGGGGTAGAGTGCGTTGCGCGCGTGAAGAATTATGTGAACCGTTTTGCTAAAACATATGAAAATCGTGCTATGTAGATGTATTGTGATGATATTCTGTTACGTTGTCGATACTCGGTTACGTTGTTATGTCGTTTATTCTACGTAAAAAAAATATGTATATGTATGTTGTGGGTAATAGTATATGATTGTCAATGTTATGTTTTCGACAATACACTTATGCGATCAGTAATGGTGTTCATCTGTATACATAATCATAGTGATAATATGATGAGACCAACATATGTGATGTGTACAAACGGGAAGGATGGTGTTGGCATAACATTGAGTCTACAGATGGTGATGGTTAGTTGAGTCGTAGTTCGTGGTGGACCTTATCAGTTGAGCCTTAGGTTTCGTCAACTGTGGGAGTTGGGAGTTGAACTTCGGGGACGAAGTTCTCTTTAAGGGGGGAAGATTGTAATACCCGTCCCTTAGGAGGACCCGTTGACTGACCATAGTGGATTAATGTGACCTTAATCGTCAAGACAAAGTAGTTGTTTAGCTTTGGACTCGACCTAGTGAGTGACACTCGGTCGAGTTTGTTGCACTCGACCGAGTGCAGTGGACTCGGTCGAGTGTGTTGGCACTCGACCGAGTGCGTCGTTGCCAGCATAATGATATATTACGCGTAAATTAGAATTTCCGGATTCGTTTTCTTATTTCTTTCTTTTCCCCCTTTCTTCCCCAAAACCCTAAATCGTCTTATCTCTCCCTTTCCCTCATCCTTCACCTTGCTAACCTACACCTAGGAGACTATCACGGGAATGGAGGATTGCGCCGATTTCGACCTAGTCAGCCGACCGTACGATAAGGTAAGTCACCATCACCGTCTGTATGTCTTGGGTTAGGGTTATGGTCATACATAATCGAGTCGTACTGTTGTTGTAGGTGTTAAAGTCAGTATACGGTGGCCATGTGATTTAATTGATGATTGATGATACTTGGATTGCGGTACAGATAGGTTTTCCTACTCAGTTGTCTGGTGAATTATATGCATATTAATGTGACGATTATACTGTATGATGTGATTCCATGTTTGTGATATGATTGTGATGGCGGAGATGGTATGGTGGTTGAAGTTGGGTATGATAGGTATTGTGATATTGTTTGTGAGCCATTGTGAGAGGTGGTCTCACCCCCATTGTTCACCTCCTGCGTTCTCTCAGCGTAGGGGGGATGCGCACATTAAGGGACTTGGGTATTGTGGGTGGTTTAGGTGGTTGGCTGCGGTCTTCCACTGGCAGGGCTACATACTTCGGTGTGTAGTCGGTTACTTGTGATGTGGTGTGGTGTGGTGTGGTGATGATTAGTGTTGGTGGTGGCGGTGTTGTGATACTTTACTTTATGTTTGCATTGTATCGTATATGGTTGTTCAGTTGAATTACCCCGTTTAATGTTTTAAAACTGTGATGATCCATTCGGGGGCGGTGAGCAGACTGGCTTGCAGGTATATAGTTGTTGTTTAGATGCTTGYTTGTGATGTTCGTGTTGGGGATGGGAGATCGCTGACGCAGATGATAGTATAGAGATGATAGAGTCCACAGTTGTATCAGTGCAGTGTTGTAATTCTTATATCTTGTCCACATAAATGTAATTAATGATAACATTGTTGTTCTCTAATGGTCTATTTGATATATACTTACCTCGGTTTAACCGAGATGGTAGCACCCTTGGTTGTCAGGGAAAGTCTAGTACATGCTTCCTTGGTAAGTAGGGGTGTTACATCTTATGCTGGAAAACTGGTTTTGGTCAGGTCTGTTCTTAAGACAATGCACAACTATTGAGCTCAACTGTTTATCTTGCCTAATGGGGTCATTGCTAGAATTGAGCAAATTTGTCGTAATTTTTTATGGGATGGGGGAGTAGACTTTATGAGATCTCCTCTTGTTTCCTAGGAAAAAGCATGTAGACCAAAGAAGGAGGGAGGTTTAGGCCTCAAGAACGATTATTTGTGGAATAAGGTAGCTGTTGGTAAGCTCGTTTGGTGGATTGCAACAAAATATGATATTTTATGGGTCAAATGGGTTTGTAATATCTATCTTAAAGCATCTGATTGGCAAGAGTTTTCTCCCAGCCCCAATTCGACTTGGTACTAGAGGAAAATTTGCCAGTCAAAGTGGATTTTCAACAGGCATACCTACAACAGCTATGGATGAACCAAACTAATAATGGGTATACCATAAGTAAAGGCTATGACTTCCTCCGAACTAGAGCCCCTACGGTTCAGTGGCATCGTTTTGTGTGGAACTATTGGAATATTCTGAAACATGGCTTCATTGCTTGGGTTTATCACCATGGAAGCCTTAACACAAAGGAGAAACTGTACAAAGTATGGATTTGTGGGGATTTTACCTTCTGCATTTGTGGAGGATCCTCTGAAACTACAGAACACCTGTTCTTTGATTGCATCTACAGCATGGAAGTTATCTCGCGTGTTGGAAGCTGGATTGTGCTGACTCTTCCAAGCAGCGACATATATGATAGCTTGGCGACTCATAATGGAAGGTTCTCGAATCCATCTTGGTATACTTGATGCTGTAATAAACTCGTGCATCTATCACATCTGGACCCAAAGGAACCGGAGTAGGCACGAGCTCACACTTATTCGACCCCAGAAAATTGCTTAAGGTATTGTTGAAGAGATGAAGATGAGAATTCGAGGCATGGATAAAAAGAGACTTGAGAGACAAGATGTTGTAAGGATTTTGATTTGTGCGACAATTTAGGGTTTTATCTTTCAACAAAATCTGATTTTGTATCAGGTTTTGTTATTGTTGTTGGTTTGATAGGTCTCCCTTGTTTTGCCTTATGTGCGGATATGGGCTGTCTGTTAGGTAGAATGGGTCAGAGTGACATTTGACTCATTTTTATTGTATGGTGACTTTATCTCTTTTTGATATATACTTACATTTTATCAAAAAAAAAAAATGTATGTCACCGCCTTGATCCACGTATGAACTCCAACTCGTTAAATAATCGAAAAAAATTGACCCGATAATAAATTGGATCGGAATTACCCGACCCAGGTCAACCCAATAATTCTCAACTCAATAACAAACCCATTAATAACCCGACCAAGCGAAAACCCGACCCCATAAGGTTATATGAATGACCCAACCGAAACCAGCCCGAACGTAGTCACAACCCGAGCCGATTGGCAGCTGTAGATGTAGCTAAGAAAAGTTGTAATTATAAAAACGAGGCGGCAGGAAGGGAAAGGGGAGGCAGTTGGTGGTGGTGAGGGTGGATATTGATTAATTGGATTACCAAATGAAAATACTAGAAGGTATTTATTATTAACTCCATTGCCAACATCATTCATTCCTGACTGACTGACTCACACTCCTTTCCCCTTGAATCTGGCGGGTATTCACTCTTCTTCTATTCTCCTTTTTTTTTTTTAATTAATTTATCATTTTCATGTTCTCGCTTCTTTTACACATTATTTGTTGGTCATGCATATTAGTCTTGCTCATCTTCCTTTTCTTATTGCCTTTTAAATTACCACACTCAAATTCCTTATTCTTGATCGCATCTTTCTGCAGCTTTTATTCTATATTTGAAGTGTCAGGGAACTTTAAATCTCAATTTTTCAACTGTCAAATATAGATTTTCAGCGCCAAATTTGCCAAAATGCACAAAATATTTTTATTATTAGAACCATGCTAGGACTGTTAGACCTGATAGAGTAGATTTACCAATGCCAATCTTGTATTCTACTCTCTCCGACACCCGGTCATTTGTTTACCTATTCCATTTTAGGTGTTACCTTTCTATTTTGGGAGTACTTTTAATATACAATTTGAACACCCAATTTAGCCCACTTGTCATCGAATAATTAGTCCTCTTTTCTTTCCTTGGTTTGTTTTTGTGTCAAAACCAAAGGTAAACAAATGACCAGTATGAAGAGAGTATATTTCAAGTGTCAATTTTGGATTATCGATGTCGATATTTCAAGTGTCAAATATGGTGGATCCACAAAAAATTGTTTTCAAGTTCCATGGGATTTCTTTTAAAGAATTACTGTATCATTTTATAAGTTACGCCCTCTAATCCACACCAACGCTCCCATGTTTCAAAATTCCCTCTCTTATTTGTTGGCCATGGGAACCTTGATGTGGATTTCAGGTATAGGTTTTCAGCGCTAGAATTGGCAAAATGCACAATATTTTTCTTTCTCGTCTTTGAACCCATAGAATTAAATTTAGGTTTTGGTCACGGTTGCACTACCGGTTGGCGCAGCCTAATCTTTAAATGTGGCCACTTCGCCTCAAAACACAATTACGGTAACCTCGATAAACTAACTGGTAACGAATCTGTTTCGTGACCGATATTTTCTGGTTAAAAATTAGAACCATGCTAGGACTGATAGAGTAGATTTACCAATGCCTATCTTTTATGTTCAGATTTTCCTCTGCTCTTCCTTCAGCTTTTATCATCGCTAACTGGCAATACAGATATCCAATCCTGCTTATGCCCAACCTAAATTCTTGGAATTCCGACGTTTGGCTCCTTATCTTCAATTACATTCAAAAAATTTTCACGCCTCAGCGATCAACTTAATATCGTATCCAAATATCACGTGTATTGTTTGAACAATGTTAGAAAGCTTGCATTCAGTACGGTCATTATAGCGGAGACTTCACTTTCTAGCCACATATTTTGTTTTTGGTGATTAGCAACATAACTATACTGTCCGAATAATACAACTCCTGATTAGTGGAACAATAAGTCTTGCTTAAGACGGAGTATCCGTCTTAAATCTTAAAACGGGTCAAATAGTACCACATGGTAATAAAGGCAAAACTTTTGGCATTTCCTAGGCAACTTCCCATGTAATTTGGTATGTATTTGACCCGTCTTAAGCTTGTGTTAGTGGAATCTACTTTTGAGTTTCAATTCTTTTATAAGCTTACATGTTAGTTCTTTCCAGCCCAGGGCATCATTTGGTATAGCAAACATGGCAGAAGGACATCCGTCTGTGTTCCAGAAAATACGAGGAAAGTCTTACCTTATCTCTCAACTTACACCCAGGTTGCAAGCAAGGAATTCTATCGGACCAAATCTCAGTAGTTCACTTGTAAATGAGGTTATTCAGAACCCTATGCTCTACTCATACCAGGGTACTAGCTCTACGCTGCTGTCTCCCACTTCTTCTCCAATCTTTGTTCCTTCGACAACTGAGAAAGCACAAAAGACTTTCTGGGTTGATTTTCTCATGGGAGGAGTTTCAGCTGCTGTTTCGAAGACTGCAGCAGCCCCTATTGAGAGGGTAAAATTGTTGATCCAGAATCAGGATGAAATGATCAAATCTGGGCGGCTATCTGAACCATATAAGGGTATCTCTGACTGTTTTGCCAGAACCATGAAAGATGAAGGGGTTATTGCTCTTTGGAGAGGAAACACTGCTAATGTTATCAGATACTTTCCAACCCAGGTTGGTGGTTTGCCACTGTTCGTGTTTAGGCATTTGCTCACTGTGATTCTTAGTATTCTGCTGATAACTTTTCCTGTTGATCAGTGTTTGGCATACTGTGTGAGCTATCCTTAGATTTCATTTTGTAAGTGGTAAGAAATTGAGAGGGTGTTTGAGATTCATCTACGGAGTAGGATTTATTTCTGTGGGGCTAGGATACTTTGACGGATTTGACCCATGATGTTGATTCTGTATGGGAGTGGAATTGACTAGTTAGTTTGTTGAGTTTGCGAGTCTTCTGTTTGGCTACTTTGTTTTGGATTCGATGTTGTCTCTGACTTCATTTCCTAATGGGTTATTTAATGTTTTTGCTATAGGCTCTCAACTTTGCTTTCAAGGATTACTTCAAGAGGCTCTTCAATTTTAAAAAAGACAGGGATGGGTACTGGAAATGGTTTGCTGGGAACTTGGCTTCTGGAGGGGCAGCTGGTGCTACATCCCTGTTTTTTGTTTACTCTTTGGATTATGCCAGGACCAGGTTGGCTAATGATTCAAAGGCTGCCAAGAAAGGTGGTCAGCGACAGTTCAATGGGTTAATTGATGTGTACAAAAAGACATTATCATCAGATGGTATCGCTGGCCTTTACCGTGGTTTCAGCATCTCGTGTGTTGGAATCATTGTGTACCGTGGGTTGTATTTTGGAATGTACGATTCACTCAAGCCTGTGGTCTTGGTTGGCGGAATGCAGGTATTGTTTCTTAAAATCCATCGCCAGTTGGCGTCTATATCATTTTGCTCTATTTCACGGACCAATTTGCAATGTACATTAATTCCTAAAAATTGAGACTTTCTATAGCGAGTCACGGTCTCAGTCTCACATACTCAAATCCTTATGGATTGCGCATTTAATTACAGGGTCTATGAGTTGGTATGATATGTAATATGTCTCCTATAAACTTTTTGTAAATTTTCTACTGTAGATTGAACTGCACTGATATTTGATATCTTCTGGTAATGTCGATGTTTTCAGGATAGTTTTCTGGCCAGTTTCCTCTTGGGTTGGGGCATAACTATCGGTGCTGGTTTAGCATCGTATCCAATTGATACTGTACGTAGAAGGATGATGATGACCTCTGGAGAAGCTGTGAAGTACAAAAATTCTATGGACGCATTTCAGCAGATCATCAAGAAAGAAGGTAGTAAATCGCTCTTCAAGGGGGCTGGTGCTAACATATTGCGTGCTGTGGCAGGGGCTGGTGTACTTGCTGGTTATGATAAGCTTCAGCTTATTATGTTTGGTAAGAAATATGGTTCCGGTGGTGGCTAAAGACCCTGATAATGATGATGAGTGTCAAGACTGATGGTAATTTCCTAGTTGCTTGTCGTCTTTAAAATCTTTGACCGACTCTATAGTCTCTATAACAGCCCTTTCTTCGGATATCGTTTTCTTAGGTTTGTCCAAACTGGTTTGCTGAATTTGAAGTGTTGCTATATACGCTCATTTTCAGGATTGACCTTTTCATTTGATGGCTGTTTTATCGTGAAAGAAAATAGTGGGTTTTCTTGTATATTTTGTATTCGATAGGTTTATTTATCAAAGCAAGCTAAAGGTCATTGTTGTCTAAAAAAAACTAAAAAATTAATGAAAGGTAAAAGTAGAGAATAATGTAGATCAACGGGTTATTTTATGACAATACTCCAAATTATGTGGTGTACTGGTGTTTCTTAAAATACTCCAAACTTTATTTTAAGGAGAAATTACAAATAACCACCACGTATTTGCGCTTTTTACAAATTACCACCACGTATTTACATTTTTACAAATAACTCCCGAACTTCAATGTATACTCCCTAATCACCACCGTATTTTGATGCCGAGCATAAATACCAAATAACTTGTAGATTCATTCAATTACATACACCAACCTAACCCTAAATCCCAAATTTCTATCTCCGGAGCACCACATAGCCACCATAAGCTGTTGTTGCTCCGTCATGCTATCACCAAATCACCATCAACCCAATTCGGCAACTGTTGAACAACTTTGATCTCGTCACCAATAGTAACACCCATTCGTAATTCGTTCCATCAATAAAATGACAGCCATCACCACTTATGCCCTCGTAAATCGCCGTCAATTTCTCGATGAACATCGCACCATCACGGGAGCATTAGCACCACCTCCGCCTCACCGCAAGCACACGACCAGATCACCGGAATTGGCGGTTCATGCTCAACCCAGGACGCCAGCAGCAGCTCTCCCTCACAAGCTTATCTGTTCTCACCCTCCATTTTCATCCTCCAACCGCCATTAATACAAGCTTCACACATAAGAACCCACATGAAGTGCAATCTGGGTTTGCAATTTAGAAACCACAACTTTTATAACCTTTATGATCAAATAATTCGTCACATATCTGCAAATCCTTCAATTTAATATCTTTTGTGTACGTTACAAACACTTAATGAAGGATCAACAAATTCTTGCATAACCCAACCATTTTTTAACCCTTGTTCATGAATCGTACCCCATTTACTTCTCACTGACGAATCATACCATTTGCAGCATTTGTAAAGTATCTTGGAAAATGAGAGTGAGAGTGAAGAAAGAAGGAAAATCTGGAAATCGAATGAATTAATTGGGGAAGAGAGTTAAAGAAATTTGGGATTTAGGGTTAGGTTGGTGCAATTGAATGAATGGACAAGATTTGGTTAATGAATTAGTGAGTGCAAGTCAATAAGGGTAATCTTGGTATTTCACGTAAATTGTCACTTAACAAGTCGGAAAATAAGAAAAACAAAGCCCGGGCTTAAAATACAGGGGTGATTGAGGAGTATACATTGAATTTCGGGGGTTATTTGTAAAAATGTAAATACGCAGTGATAATTTGTAAAACATCGTAAATACGTAATGGTTATTTGTAATTTTTTATTTATTTTAACTATCAATATATCCAACTTTCATACCCCTTCTCTTGTATTAGGATAGGTAGACCGGCTACTTGCGAAGCAAGTAAAAAATGATTTAACCCTCCTAATAACATCTCTTTTTTCTTTTCTATTGTCATTTGATCTATATTCCATAACTCCATCAATACTCTCTTATTCTAAAAAATAAGGATACTTTTAAAACACTTTTGAAGACGGGTTTGCAATTTCCGAAGCTAAAGAGGGTAAATTTGAAGAGACGGAAATCCCATTAAATTAGGGAAAGAAAGGTGGGGAAGAAAGGCGGGTTTTAGAGAAGTTTTTGAGGTCGATGAGTCATATTTATATACATTTATATGCCTCTCCTTTAGTTGTTTTGATACGGTTTTCGTGTTAGAAGACGTTATTTATATGTCATTTATGCTAAAATGAGATACTTCCGCATTTTGGTGTTTTAATGCAGACTTGGTGTAACACCCCATACTCCGAGACACCTTACTAAGGACTATCTCCGAATATAAGGATGCTACCATCTCGGTTTCCCGAGCCTGTGAACATCATAGTAACAATAAAGAAACATAATTAATATAAGTATAATTTAAACGATTACATAATCCTCCATAAAATGGAGTACAAAACCAACTAAAACAAATGTGATACTAAAC
>VHZZ01012001.1:6792-16961 GCA_009801015.1 Silene noctiflora | reverse complement strand
AGATTTATAAACGTTATCACACTAACTGTGGAGGACACAGGCTCCAACACTCATGTTACTCGGCCGAGTCTCTCACTCCAGTAGCTGACCAGAAATTCACAGGGACTGTACTCGGTCGAGTGCCACAGGTCCTCGGTCGAGTGGCATGCACTCTGTCGAGTACCTCCGCAGTTCTCAGCAATGACCAGTTTTCGTAAAACAATCATATCTCTCTCGTTTCTTTGTCAGTTTGTAAGAGAACAAGCTATCACCTCCAACTGGAATCACATCAATATAATTCCTAGAACTCGACTTATGACCATTTGAAGGCAGCCCTTCCATAATCGGACTTCATACAAATCAAATTTTCTTAACAAAACAACTTAAACATCAATATGGCAAACAATAAAAACTCAATACTTATAAAACCAGTATATAGGTGAGATTTTATCATACCAACATGTAAATTAAACACAACATTCATATACCACACATGCTAGAAGTCAGGTTCATCCTTTCTTACCACATTCATGCTCATACTTCCCAACCGAATAATACACATCACATCTCACCTATTTGAAACACATTTGAAACACCTCATGATTGATATCATTCTCTATATTCATCACATTTTCATGCCAACCACATTGCTCATAAAGTCATCACATAATACACATTCCACATCCTCCATTCACCTCATACACATAATCCAACTTGCATGTGAAATAAACTCAAACATATGAAACACATAGCAAACATATAGACACACAACAACCCTTGACACCCAACCGTGATGGGTTAAAAGTTGTAAAGGCAATTATGCGTATTTGGGACGTCTCCCTAGCCTTTGCGGTAGCTCTAAAAAACTCCTACCCGGGTTCATTTTAATTAGACACCCTAAGTTCATTGGTTCATTGATTTTAGGTTCCAAAATCGTTGCTCTGATACCACTTTGTAACACCCCCATACTCCGAAGCACCTTACCAAGGACTACCTCCAAATATAGGGATGCTACCATCTCGGTTTCCCGATTCAGTGAACATCATATTAACCATAATGAAACATTTAAAAGTAAACATAATTTAATGTGATTATAAACTCTCTCCATAAAACGGAGTACAAAGTCTAAACTAAAACAAAAGTGAAACTAAACAAGTCTACAGAAGCTAAGACAAAACTCGTGAGACTCCACCCTGCTAACCCCGCCGCGTAGTCAACAACCATCATTGTCATGATCTGCTAAATCAACTGCTCACCATCCCCGAATAGATCACCACAGTTTTTAAAACAAATACGGGGTCAGTCAACTAAAAAACTATATACAGTAAACAATGTAAACAAAATGGAGCAAACACCACACCACCACTATCACCACACCACACACCACATATCAAGTAAGCGACTACACACTGAAGTATGTAGCCCTGCCCGTGGGGACCGCAGCCACACCACCTAACCACCCACAATGACCAAATCCCTTAATGTGCACATCCTTCTTGCGCTGAGAGAACGCAGGAGGCGAACAATGGGGGTGAGACCACCTCTCACAATGGCTCACAAAATCACAATACCGATCACATCTCAATCACNAACGCAGGAGGCGAACAATGGGGGTGAGACCACCTCTCACAATGGCTCACAAAATCACAATACCGATCACATCTCAATCACAACCAACACCAACAACCACCACCAACACCGTTATCACAACATCGTCACAATCATAGAAACATATCACATTATATCACAAGACCGTCACATTAATACAGTATACAGTTCTACAATCAACTGAGTAGGGAAACTTTACCTCAATAAGCAAATCCGGCATAAGCAAGAGATTAATATGCTTCCTCTACGAAGTCTCCTCCTATAACGAATCAATTAATACAAATAATGCACACAAATCCCTAAACCCCCCAAATCGGAAATTAGGGTTACGAATAATATGTCAAAAGACTCAATTAAAGACTTACCCTAACGATTACGGTCTTACGATACGTGAAAACCCCAACAACTGATAAAGATGCACCGTGGAATGAAGGATTAGAAGTAGGAGCAGTAATCGATGTTCAGGTTTTTGTTTTAAAAGTGAATAAAACGATTTACTGCTTCTCATTCTAATATATATACTTTCCGCCAAAAACCCGACACGAACCGGGCACTCAGTCGAGTACAAGACACTCGACCGAGTGAGCGACACTCGACCGAGTGCACGGTACTCGACCAAGTACACCTAACTTGACCGAGGGCTCCGCACTCGTCGGAGTCCCTAGATCCCAAAACACTAACAGACTAACCCACACGAGCACTCGGTCGAGTAACATGTACTCTACCGAGTGTCCACTGCCACAAATCACGAGTATTACAGTCGCATGGTATGGCCATTTGATTCTCTTATCCCTACTCTTTTTATGTTAATGACAATGTGGTGAATTTTTGTATTGCGGCTTATTTACTATGTGATGATAAGAGATGCATTTAGATTACTTGCCATATAGTTGTTAGAGCATAAGCATTAGCTTGTACATTTTTAGTTGCATCATGACATGTAGTTGAATTAGGAAAATTTTTGTGAAAATGCCTAATTGGGAAGTTTGACAAGTGTATATAAGGCCCTTGTCGATATTATTTCTCCTTGAGACTTTGTTTATTAGAATACATACTAGATACCCTAAGTTGTGTCATACTAGTATTTTTTGTCCCATGAGTGACAAGGCGGTTGCACACCTATCAAAGATAAATTGCCCTAGACTTGGCTAACAAATGAATGTAGTAAGGTAGGGGTCAAACCACAGAGAAACGGGAGTAGCTTTACAAAATTCTATAGATGGATTTCTATCAAGATTGATTTACTTTTTTTTTGTTTTGAGATTGGTGAATGCAAAGATGAATAAAATGATTAATAAACAATAATAACTAAAAGAGTCTAGGGGTGTCGGGTCACACATGCATAGAGATACGGTTCATGCTAAACTAGAAATGCATAATAAAGATAAATGTTTAGGTCCATTGACAATCACCTCTCGATATTATTGTCGACCATAGAACGAGTTCTAACGAGCTCTCGCTGTGGCTAGATCGGTCTACTACAACATGCTTAGTCTAATACAATTATGTGCCTCTCGACTTATAGAATGTATTAACAAAGCAAGCATGTGATAATAAAAAATATGCAATATTAAAACATTCTAATTTAACATTAGGTAAATATCACTTATGCATGACTTCCCTAATCCCTAGACAAAAGAAAACTACTCACTCGTATTTAAAGTAAAACTAACTAAGAATGAAATGATTAACATATACATAATAATAGAAATGTAAAGACTTAAAATATGAAAATAAAAATAATGATAACCTAAACTAGATAACATAAAGGAGGGAATAAACTAATAACAAAATGTTAAATGAAAATGTGAATAGAAATGCTTGACAATTACTAAAATGTAAATAACTTAATAATAACATAAAGTAGATTACTATAAAAAGAAATGTAAACAACTAATCGCAAAATAACAAATGTAAATAAGATAACAAAAGAAATTAATAAATGAAATAACAATGTAAATGCTAGAATGAAATGATTACCGAAATGAGATGGCAACTTGAGAAATAACAACAATGCTAACCAATAGAAACTTGTATTGAAATTGTAATTGAAACTAAAAGATTATTTGTGAATAAAAAATGTAAACTATAACTAATTTCTGAAAACTAATGAGATAAGAATGAAAATGATTGTAAGATGATAGAAATTTGTGTGTTTAAGAGTCGGGATTAGCACCCATTATATAGTAAACTAAGGGGTGAAACGTAAATATCATGGGAAAGGTCACCCCAATCGGGGACGCGTGAATTTCGCTATGTGGTCTTCAATTCTTGATTAATTACCCGGGGAATCCAATGTTACGTCTTTATGTGCCTTAAATCATCCGACTTATTAGAAAATGTAGAATCCTAAGCATGCAACTCCACTTGATCATTTGGACTTCATTTTTGGGCTTCTTTCTCGTTTGTTTACATTTTCCTTTTGATGATTATTGACTTTGCATTTTGGGCCATACTTCCATATTTCATCATCAATACAAGTTGTTTTGCTTGCATGATCAAATCATGATCCAATCCAGCTTCCACTTAGCCTCGTGATCTCGATATTTGAACATTTGACGGCAAATGGCTACCGAATGCTTCATTTCCTACAAAATATATTAAACACAAGAAAAATACCTAGAACATGGGATTATTAGCTCACAAATACACTAATAAAAGTGCAATAAACAAGTAAAACCGAGCTAAATTAGGGAGGCAGATCGTATATAAATTAAACACATCAAACTCCCCCAAGCTAAACCCTTGCTTGTCCTCAAGCAAGCATAAAAAACTAGGACATACCCAACAAATGCAAAATCCCGAATAAGCTAACAAGCATAATGATTTATAAACCGAAACAACATGGGCAAAGGATAACGCATATACATGGTTGAGATTTACACGACGGCGCAAACTTAATGACTTCAAATGAACCTTTAAGCTCTTGCATGATCATATGACTTTCGGACTCTCGCGGTTCACTCATGCTCAAATATATGTAAAAGGATATTTGTGTGAGTAGCACTCACCTATCCTCAACTCATGAGAGTGCGCCTTCAATCCAAAATGGTAGTCATTTCAAATCATAAGTCAAAGGATCAAATGAAAGCATGTATAAGAAGCCAATGGGTAAGAAGAAGGCAATATGTAATGGGTAAAAAGGGGGAACAAATGAATAATGGAATGTGGAGCTAGGTAAAGCTAGCAATCAACCCAACTGAAACGAGGCTCAATCCCAAATTAAACCCAATATTAGAAGTCAAAAACAACATAATTACCTCTTCTAAGATAAAACATAAGAATACTCTCCAAAAATTCATGTTAATAACATGAGAGCTTCTTAGTTGAACCTCTTCTTCTTTTTTTCTATTCATGCTTCTTTTTTTCACATTTTCTCTTTAATTTCTTTCATTCTTTTTTCATTTTATTTTTCATTTTATTTTTCATTTTTTTCCAACTTTCGTTTCACTTTTTTTTCTCTTTCATAATTAAATTCCGGAAAATAACAACTCCGACATACCAAGCTCACAAAGACACAACTTAAAGCATATCCCAAATGAGCACCCTAGCACCAATGACATAGCTACTAGCTTAACAAGGTAGGTAAGATTATATGTATCTACTGTTTATGAGTGAAAATTCATGGACATGATGCACAAATTTGGGAAAAATTCAATGTGAATGGCTTCAAGTTTAAAAAACATGAATGCAATGCTCATAAAATAATGAAATTAAAACCATACTTGTGCGTAATTAATATGACACAAACCATAAGGAGACCTATACTCACCTAGGTGAGACCATTCATGAATGTAATGGTCTAGGGAGGCTCTACCTTACCATATTGTGGCTTGCCAAAAGTCAAGATCAAGCCTATTTGGTTCAATTTTCATCATTCACCTACTATGCCAAGACATCCCCATGAATGCAATTATCCCATAATATAAACGAATCATTAGCTATCAAGCAAATATTGGGAAATACAAGAGGGTAAAATAATGGATCATGGCAAAAAAAAATAGGCAAAATATGGCAAATGAAGATCAAAACTCAAAAATTTTCAGAATTGTTTCTAAAATGCAAAACAAAACTAGCATGCAAATGAATTCCCACCCCCCCCCCCCCCCCCCCAAGCTAAATATTAAATTGTCCTCAATGTGACACAAGTAAAACATCCAAACAAACCATGAAAATGGCTCAAAGCACATAAGACAAGAGATTACATCTAATGGGAAGCGGGAAAAAATTAAACTAAAATGCCTGAGCACTTCCACCACTAGGTTCATCACCTTGAAACGGTTGAGCATACCCATATATGTCTCTTCCACTACTAAGCTCTCCTCCATAGCCATCATAACCTCCAAAGCCTCCATAAATACCATTGAATGCCTCAACTCCATAGTACGAACCACAATAATCCAGATCAGGCTCATAATCACCTGCATTATAACAAGAAGAATACGGATACCCACCCTCGAGCCAAGTAAAGAATGAAAGGTGAGGGACCTCGGGTGGAATATTACCTTTACTAGCAAAATCACCATAAATGGGGGTCAAGGCAAGTCTTTGGTCATCTCTAATGGTGTTCATGCCAAGACTAAGGTCACGCATCATAGTCATCATTTCATCATTATAAGGCGAAGGAGGAGATTAAGCACTAGAGGATTGACCTCTCTCACGATGCTCAATAGTGGTGGTGTTGGGTGTCTCATTGCCTAAGGTCAAGAGATAACTAGGCCTTTCAAACGAGATACTACTTTGATGAGGTTTTGTGTGGACAATTTCCTTGAGATTCTTAAGGTCATCCGGTAGACTAAGGGCGTCTCGGTTAACAACCCTCCAAATCATATTAGGATGCACAATTCTAAACCAATTTAAGGAAAGAAAATATTCAAAGTCAAGTGCATCACCGGCCTTTCCCGTATAAAGCAAAGGCCTCAATTGAGTTGTCTCTTGATTAAACCTACACACCTAAGTGGATATCCTAGTGATTAACCCTCCCAACACAATGGAACTTGTAGATGGATTACATTGTTTAGTCAAATGAACCGCAAAATGGTAGGGTAGGTTAATTCCCCACCTCTCATCCCCATCTACATTTAGAAAAGCTCCCAAAATTTACACTTCCAACATCCTCATCGAGTGTGGCTCATTTCTTCCCAAAAAGGTCCATCCCATGAATTGTTACCATATGCGAATGGCGAGGTAGTGGATAGAACTATGAGGGACATGATTCCAATTAGTAATCGGGACGTGGGAAATAGCATTCCATGTATTTCTAGGATTGTAGTGGCCGGGGGATTCAATAGGAAATTGCTCATGTTTCAAGTTAATATATCGGCAAAGGCACCTAATGTCATCCTATAGTCATTATTAAACAATCGGAAGCTAACACCATAAATAAAATCCTTCTTCTTTGATTTATGAAATTCAAAGGAGCTCAAGAACTCCCATGTAAGTGTACTTCATGTCAAGACCCTTAAACAAAGACTTAACATGCTTATTCAATCCAATATTATTAAGAGAAGTAGATTTTATGAACTTTGTTGCTTTTATACCTTTGCTCCTGTATGACCTCCATTTTTGCCATTGAGTTTCGATAGCAAAAACTACATCCGGAAATGTAGGATCATGCCATTCCGGAACTTCTTGTATTTCAATATCCTCTCGATCATTGGATGGTTCCGCTTCACTCTTCATCCTCTTAGAACTATACTTGCTACTCTTCTTAGGTGCCATGGAATTTCTGAAATTTAAGACAAAAATTCCATCTCAAAAACAAGCATATAATCATCTAATATAAGTATAATAAAGCTAATTAGTATACTAATTTACTCTACAAACATTAATAGAACAAAATAAAACCAATTTCTAGCTCAAATAACTGGAAAATCAAAAACCCTCAAATTGAGTTAGGGTTTAAGAAATTGGAATTAAATTGATTTAATGGATTAAATCAAAGAGATTAAGTGAAGAAACTTACTTGTTGATGATATAGGATGAACGAACCTTGATTCCTTGATGCTAATAGAGTATTTGATTGTGTTTTTTAGTAAAGAAAATGAAGAAAATGAGGTAAAGGGAGTCGAAAATACCTTACTTGAGCTTGTGAGTGTTTTTGACTAAGTACCGTGATAGATAAAAGCTAACAATTTTGAGAATCACGTCCTTGATCGGGGTGATGAGTCATATATATATATATATATATATATATATATATATATATATATATATATATATATATATATATATATATATATATATATATATATATATATTATGCCTCCCCTTTAGCAGTTTTAATATGGTTTTCGTGCTAGAATACGTTATTTATATATCATTTATGCTAGAATGAGATACTTCTGCATTTTGGTGTTTTAATGCAGATTTGGAGCAATTATGGAGCATTTGGAGAATAAGAGCACCGCGGAGAGGACATGATGGAATACACGAAGCATGGCACGGAAATCTAGAGAAATAAAGAAAGAGAAGATTGCACTAAGAAGTGGGAAGAACATAAATACTTGATCGAGTTTACGCATACTCGATCGAGGAACCCAGGGAGCAATTAGAATAATTAAATGTCGAAAGTTTACGATCAAGAAGTCAGTATACTCGATCGAGTATGCATGTACTCGATCGAGTACTCGTCCATTTCCGTCTTTTGCAAGAATTTTCCTAAATCAGTTTATCTCGTGCTATAAATACCAAACTCGATTCTGATTGTTAGGTTATGCTTTATTACGTTATCTTTTACCCTAGAATACTCTCAAAAACTCATTATATTAGTTTAGTTCCTTCTATTCTGGATCTAGAATTTATTTATCATTAATTCCGTACGTTATCTATTCAATATTTCCTTACTACTTCAATCTTTGTTATCTATTTTCGTTATGCCTTTAATAATACCTTCTATCAATATTATCATTGTAGCTATGATTAGTATGCATAGCTAATTTAATTATCTGGGGTGAAAAGGGATCTAGGTTGTTAGAAGGGGGTTTGATTAATGAATTGGTTGTTAAAATTGATTCTTTGTTGTTGTTCAGTCAAGGTTTTGAATATAGTTGATTGATTTCTGCAAGATTAATTAATTAGTATTGCAAACTAGGATTTTTACCGACCGGACTAAGACTAGTATAGGCTGCAATAACTGAATGAACTAATTGAATGATAGAGACCGCATGCTAAGTTAGATATAAAGGACATATTAGAATCGACCGATCGTATGGACTTAAACAACAAGTATTGCTCTATTAATCAGTTAAATCACACCCCCGTATAACTACCTAGCGAACTTGATCCCTAGACCTTTTAAACTTATTGAATTCACTTTTATTTTATTGCAATTAGTTTAGTAATAAAACTACAAAACTCTTTAAGAAATCGGCTACTTTAGACAATATAATACTTAAGCAGACAATTACTACCGCTTCCCTGTGGATTCGACCCTGACTTACCGCTAGCTATTTGTTAGTAGTAATATAGGATTTATTTTGATATAGGTGACACGACTAAAACCTCTTATCAAATTTGGCGCCGTGAACTCGATGAGGTAGAGACAATTTCATTTACTCAGCAATGCAGCGCTGCGCTAGAAACCAATTCGCCTCTTAAGCTTAAGGATCCAGGGAGTTTTTCTATTCCTTGTCATATTGGTAGTATTGCTATAGACAAAGCCCTTTGTGATCTAGGGTCTAGTGTTAGTGTAATGCCGTATTCTGTTTGTTAAAAGCTAAATATGGGTCAAGTCCGTGTCACTAATATGACCTTAGAAATGGCTGATAGATCTCTCAAGTGACCATTAGGTATCTTAGAGGACGTCCCAGTTAAAGTAGGGAAATATTTTATTCCAGGTGACTTCATCGTTATGGATATGGCTGAGGACTCCCAAGTCCCTATAAGACCCTTCCTTCACACTGCGGGGGCGGTCATAGATGTTAGGGATGGTAATCTTACACTAAGAATTAGGGATGATAGCATTACATTTATTCTTGATAAAGCATCAAAGTATCCCTAGTTAGAAGCTTACTGTCATATGATTAATGTCGTTGATTATAGTATTGATGACTATCTTGCTTTGTGTTTGGACAGGAATCCGTSTGACGCCCCTGCTGTTGCGTTAGGAACATGGGAGTAAAGAGGTGCGTGGCGATGAATCTCCTCCTATGACGGTTTACAACCATAAGCTAAGTAAAGATTTGGAAGCTGAGCTTGATGGTTTAGAAGYARAAATTTTCAAAGACAATCCTGTCATCGAGGTGCGTGGCGATGTGACTCCTCTTGTCCTAGGTGAGGTCGTATTTTCTTGTCCCATACATGCCAAGGAAGAAGGTGGTAATCAATCTAATCTACCTTTTATTTTGGATTTGAGTTTGATGAGCCACACCTTTATTTTCTGACAACTCTCTATGCTTCTATTATATTTTGGTGCTACTTTTGTCTGTGTGTAGCACATGCCCAGATTTTTTATTTACTAATGGGTGCTTTGTGCTGTTTTGAACRTGCCTTGAGTGAGCATTCAGTATAACGAAGAAGGAACGACCCACATGGTGTACACTCGATCGAGTATTGATGAACTCAATCGAGTATCCGTGGTT
>VHZZ01012000.1:12140-32789 GCA_009801015.1 Silene noctiflora | reverse complement strand
GATTAAAAGCATAAAAGATGAATAACAAAGATTGAAAGAGTAAAGAAAGATTGAATAAATACCGTAAAGAATTGATGAACAAGGCTTAGATCCGGTATAATTAAAGGCAAAACTAAAATAATCTAAGGATTTTAATATGAATGATATGTAAAGTAAACATAAACTAACAGGATAAAGCTTAACCTAACAAAAGCCTACGAGTTTTGTATTTATAGTAAAAGTTAAATCGAAATAGGAAAGTCCTCGCAGGACACAAAATTGGGCGAATACTCGATCGAGTATTGGGGGACTCGATCGAGTATTCAGTTCTCAGCATCCCCAACTCTCGACATTTGATCTTTCCAATTGGTCTTCAAGTTCCTCAATCGAGTGTTGGTGAACTCGATCGAGTATCTCCTCTTCTTGTCACTTCTTCGTCTTATCTTCTCTTCTCTTCCTCTATATTTCCGTGTCATGCTTCGTGTGTTCCTTTATGCCATTCCGTGGTGCTTCATTTCATTCTCTTGCTCCACAAATGCATCATTCTTCAATAAACACAAAATAGTTGCAGTATTAACATTCTAATATAAATGGCATGTAAAAGATATATTCTAGCACGAAATCTATACAAAAAGAGATTAAGGGGAGGCATATTAATGTATATAAATGTGACTCATCACATAACATTGATGGAAGCTCCTAAATCAAGCATGGCGTGAGCAAAAATTTTGTTCCCAATGGAGCATGGAATTATGAACATACTCGGGTCGCCACATTTTTTTGGTAATGCTTCTTTAAAAAGGGCCGACACATGTTCACTAATCCTTACTCGTTGGATGCCCTTTTTGGGTCTTTGCTTGGGCGTGCAAAGTTCCTTTAGGAACTTTGCATACCGAGGCACACCTTTCACAAGGTTTAACAAAGGGGTGTTTAATTGACACCTCCTAAATGTTTCATAGAGATCCTCATCTCTATCAAACGTTTTGGAGTGTGAAAGGGCTTGAGGGAATGGTACCTCCACAGCGTGTTATTCAATGACTTCATCCTTGTGCTTCTTTGAAGTGCTTCTTTCTCTCTTTCCCTTGCCCATTGTTGGACAATCTTCTATGTCTTCCCCACTAATCGTAGTTGGTGAACCTTTTTCTTAATCCACAACAAGCTCTTCCTCAACGTCTTTACGAACCTCTATTTATCCCTCTTTTGATTTTGCTTTTCTCTTCTTGTTTGGAAGGGATTCTAAGACTCTCCCCTTCCTTAAATGTTCCCTTGGTGGAGGTATTGTCGTGGAATGGGTAGAATTGGAACTCCTCACCTTGTCCTTGGCAATTTCTTGGGAAATTTGTCCAAGTTGACTTTCAAGATTTGTGAATCTTGCTTCATCCATAGTCTTTTCATTTCCATTCTCTTTTCCGACTCCGCTTGGACCTTTAAGATGGCTTTGAGCATTTCCTTGGTGGACATATCATCCTCATTTTGAGATCTTTGTTGAGAGTTGTTTTGATTCCCAAAATTGAAGGGTCTTTGGGAGTTGGAATTTCTTTGGAATTTTGAGCCGTGTTGATTAGAGTTTTGGCCCCTTAAATGATTGATTTGGCCATTTTAGAAGCTTTTCGACTTTTCACCACCCCAAATAAGAAGGAGGTTATCCCTAGATCCAATGTTGTAAGTGTTTCCACTTGGGTCATAGTTATAGTACCCACCTCTGGTTGGATTTCTTGAATTGTAGTTGTTTTCCCATGACACTTACGTTTTCGACTCCAATCCCGTCCTCAATTGCAATGGGCCATGTTTCCACGGAATGTGATCCTTGACAAAAGTTACATTCAAAATGAGATCCGTGACTTCCACCCACGTCTTGATTGTGGTTTACCAAGTTTGCCACTAGATGAGTGAGTTGATCCACGCTCTTCTCAAGTCTTTGGTTGGAAGGAGATGATGTCTCAAGTGAAGAAACGTTTCTTGACCAACGGTCTCTCCTCCCACAACTCCTTGTGCTTGCGGCAAGTATTTCTACGATCTCATTAGCCTACGCCACGGAGAAGTTATCAACCCCGCCACCGGTGGCGGCATTCGCCATTCATTAATCTTGTTGTGTTAGTCCCTAACAAAAGTTTACAAGAAGATCATCTCCGCTCAATCCATGATATGGACATTAAGCAACCAACTTTTTGAATCTCTCCCAATACTCGTACAAAGTTTACCCACTTTCTTGCTTGGCGGTAGTAATGGCTTTCTTGGCATGGTTATGCCTTGAGTTGGGGTAGAATTTTTCTAGAAATCCCGACTTCATGGCTTTCCAAGTATTAATGGAACCAGGTGGAAGATAGAATAGCCAATCTTTTGACACATCAAACAAGGAAAACGGGAAAGCTCGGAGCTTGAATTAGTCCTCCGTGACCCCTTTAGGTATAGCTCATTCACACATCATATGAAACTCAGAAATGTGACGATTTGGGTCGTTTCCCGCTTGTCCATGGAACTTGGGTAAGTTATGGATGAAGTATCCTTTCAATTCAAAATTGGCATTCGCCCCCATGGGTGGATAGGCAATGCCTAAAGGTTGTTCATTATAATTCTTTGCCCTTATCTCCCGAATGGTTCTATTATCATTAGCCATTTGGGGATATTCCACTTCTATAGGTTGAACCGAAATGGGTGTAGGTTGATCCGAAATAGGTGTAGAAGACTTTGCTTCTCGTTGATTTCTAATATAGAACGGATTTAAGAATAACCAAGAATAGAATCCACTTGCTTCTTGATCCCAATTAAAGTCACGACCTTGGTCTTGGGACTTAGGCATAAGCCAACACTACATACTACACAAGACAAATTAAAACTTCCACTTACTTGTGACAAGTAAACAAAAGTAGATAACACTAATTATGCAACTAGACACAAAATAAAACAAGACTCTCTGCAAACAACTAGATAACAATCTCAACTAATCAAAATCAATTCTAAGCTATGCTTCCTTCCCCAGCAATGGCGCCAAAATTTGATAGGCAAAGAATTAGGTGTCGTAATTACTAGAATTAAGCTATCAAACAAACAATTTATAACCTTAACTAGACTCTACTAATCCTAAACAAGACAATAGTAAAGTGGAAGTAAAGGTTCGAACCCAAGAGAAGGACGTTAAGCTAAAGACTCGATTCATAACTATACGACGAACTAATTAACACTCTACTAACTAACTAAGATACTAATCACACTTTAAGACTTACTAATTAAACATATAAACAAATAATGGTATAAACAACGATAAACATGTAGAGGAAACATAGAAGGAAAAGATTGGTTTGAAAAGAAATGAATTTCAATAAAAATGCGAACTATGTTCTAATAGGCAATTCCAAAAACACTTAATGTTCAAGAAATCAAATCGAGAAAAGACTTGGTGTAACCTCTCCTTAGCAACCAACAATGGCAAGTTAGACTTTTTCTACTCTTCCTATTTTATCAACCTATGACCACCATATCAAAATAATAACACATATGACTGAACCCATGCATATGCAACCATCAAATTTACCCAACAACTCAATATCATGAGATGTGACCAAATAAGAGCATGAAAAATTTTCACCAAGACAGTTTGGCAAGGACCAATTCTCATAAGATGAACCCAAGCAAACAAGATGGAACAGGATTTCAAGCCAACTCACAGATTAAATCCCATCTACCTAGTCCTGGCTTAGTCCTGATCAGATCAATGGCCCAAAAAGGGAGGTCCTTAGCAGCTCAGGCCCTAGCTCAGTCCCTAAACCAGCTTAGTACATGTCCAGACATCATTATGTAAATAATCAGGCCAATCTCCAAAAGGTATTAAGCTTATTTCAATCATAATTCAGTTAATCAAAACAGTAGAAAAGCAAGCATCTCAGACCAGCATTGGTGATCTCTATGCAGCCAGACTTTTTTTTTTTTATCAGGCAGCTCTATGAGAGTTGTGGAAAGGTTAAGCCACCTTATTTCCATTCTGGGAGGCTCAACAGACAAGCCAAATGACAACCACAGCAACAATAAATCTCCTGCAACTACCAAACAAGAATACTGACTACATTATGCTTTATTGCTTTTTCAGTTTGTCATCTTGCATTGTAATTTCTGGAAACTTAAACTATTGTTCTTGTATTGTAGCAAGGGTCAATCTGGACCCTTGGATGGACTTTGGAGAACGTTGTAACCTACCTTTCTTGGCCTATAAAAGCCAAGTCAGAGCAATGAGAAAGGCAGACTTGAATTTAAATCCAATACTTGCATTTTCTGGATCCTCTTCTGGAAATTCAAACTCTTGGCTTTGTGCTTGAGTTATTCTTTTGCTTAGTGCTGGGAAGTTTTAAATGTGTCTTTGATGGACTCAATCAAACACAAGCTTAATTATTGGGTTTGTGCTTTGATTAAGTCCTATCTGTTCTTAATCTGCCTCCTATTCAGTTTCTGCTAATCCTGTGTGCAGCAATTTATTAAAATACTTAGACTCCTTCCAAAATCACCAAATTTAGTAGAGTTTTAGTTTGTCCCTTCAACTAAATTGTCACAAATTTTCATGATTTTAGGAGGTCTCTTACTATTTTTAATTGAATTTAAAAAATCACTACTTTCAGGTAAAATATATTGTTTGCCAAAAAGGAAAATTGTGTTCTTTTCTTTACTGTCTTATAAATTTCAGTCCAAATTGGTTATCAAAGATTTGGTTATCTTTGTGAGTTGATTATTTACCTCACTATATTAAAAACACAAAAAAGAACCCAGTGAGTGAAGATAGATTAACAGGACTTGAAACAAAGATGGACCAGCTAACTGGTGTGGTTAATCTGATAATAGAGTCTGTCAACACTGTCATGGCTAGCATCCCAACTCCAGAGCGAGAAAGACCACCACCCAACAGAGCAAGAGGCAGGGGTAGGGCTTCAATGGAGCAGGGAGAGGGCAACAGCAACATCAACAGAACTGGAAAGAGGGCTTCAATTCAGGCTCAGATGAATCAATGGAAGAGGAAGTCTCCAGAGAACATGACAAGGACATCAAGGTAGAAAACCCTGACTTTCATGGTAGTTTAAACCCTGAAGATTTGTTAGATTGGTTTAGAACTGTGGAGAGAGTCTTTGAGTATAAGAATTATACTGACCAAAAGGCTTTTAAAGTGTCAATTATGAAACTCAAGGGCTATGCATCATTGTGGTATGAGAATTTGAAAACCCAGACAATGAGGTAGGGTAAGGAACCTGTTAAATCTTGGGCTAAACTGAAAAAGAAACTTAAGGAAAAGTTTATAGCCAAAGATTATACACAGGATATGTTTATTAAACTAACACAGCTCAAACAAGAACGCCACCAGTCTGTAGAGGCTTACCTTTGAGACTGTGAACAGCTCACTATGCAATGTGAAATCACTGAGAAACCTAAGCAAAAGATTGCTAGGTTTATTAAGGGGCAAAATGCGAAGGTCTCTAGAAGATTCAGGATGCAACAGGTCTGGTCATTTGATGAGGCAGTTAATCTGGCCTTGAGAGTTGAGATGTTGGGAAAGGTTAAAGCTACCACCACTAAATCTCCAACCAGAACAACCAACTTCAAAACTTTCACTGGGGTCAAGATTGAGGAGCCTACCAACACATCAAAACCACCTGTTATGGCTGATAAAGGGAAAACTACTAATTTCAGCCAAAAGAAAATAATTCCTCTAAAGAAATGTTTCCAGTGTTAAGGGTATGGCTAATTTGCTAAGGAGTGTCCATCCAAGAGAGTCTTAAGCACCCTGGAAATGGTTTAGTGGGGAGATGATGAGATCCTTGTTTGTGATGAGGAAGAGGAGCCGGATGTGGAGGAAACTGAGATGGTGGTAATGCCAAACTCGGGATTAAACTTGCTCACATGGAGAGTGATGCATGCCTAACCCCAACCCCTTGAAATTGAGCGGAGACAACAGATCTTCAGAATAAGGTGCACCATCTGGGAAAAGGGTGTTTAATATGATTATTGATGGTGGGAGCTGCATTAATATTGCGTCAAAAACCTTGATTGACAAGTTGAACTTAACTACATAAGATCACCCATAGCCTTACAAGCTTAGGTGGTTGAACAAGGGGGCATAAGTGATAGTGGACAAGCAGTGTTTGGTACCTTTCTCCATTGGGAAGAAGTAATCTGATAAAGTACTATGTGATGTACTACCTATGGATGCCTGTCACTTACTATTGGGCAGGCCTTGCCAGTTTGATAGGCATTGTGTGCACTAGGGTAGGGAGAACACCCACTCCTTCAAGATAGGGAAGAAAAAGATCACCCTCACCCCATTACCACCAGCACTGAGGTATACAACACCACCTAGCATGATTGAACAATCCAAGGAGGTCTTGATGATTGGAGAGTCTGAAATGGTCTGGGAGTTGAACAACCAGGAGGTTGTTTTTATTCTCCTTGCCAAGGAGGTAGCTGCACAGTTAGGTGCACCATTACCTGAGAGGGTCAAACAGTTGCTGAGAATGTATGGGGATGTGTTCCCAAAAGAACTTCCTATTGGGTTAACACCCTTGAGAGGGATAGAACACCACATTGACCTCATCCCTGGAGCAGTTCCTCCCAACAAAGCAGCTTACAGAAGTGATCCCAATGCCACTCAAGAACTACAGACGCAAGTAGGGGATTTGATGAACAAGGGTTATGTGAGGGACTCTCTGAGTCCATGTGCAGTCCCTGCACTGCTGGTACCAAAGAAGGATGGAACTTGGAGGATGTGAACTGACATTAGGGTCATTAACAACATTACTGTTAAGTACAGGTTCCTAATTCCTATATTAGATGATATCCTTGATGAATTGAGTGGAGCCAGGGTCTTTTCAAAGATAGATTTGAGGCATGGCTACCACCAGGTTAGAATAAGGGAATGTGATGAGTGGAAGACAGCTTTCAAAACTAAGTAAGGCCTGTATAAGTGGCTAGTCATGCCTTTTGGCCTGTCCAATGCTCCTAGTACCTTTATGAGATTGATGACAGAGGTCCTGAGAACTCACTTGGGCAAATTTGTGGTTGTCTACTTTGATGACATTTTGGTTTACAGCTCAACCAAAGATGAAAACCTGAGGCACTTGCACACATTATTTGATACCCTGAGAGCTAATAAGCTTTATGAAAAGTTGGAGAAGTGTTCCTTTATGGAGAAAGAAGTTCAATTCCTAGGCTTTATCATATCAGGAGAGGGAATTTCTGTAGATCCAGTCAAAATAGAGGCTATCAAAACTTGGCATGTTCCTAAGAATATCACTAAGGTTAGAAGTTTTCATGGCTTGGCCTCCTTCTACATAAGATTCATCCAGAATTTCAGCTCAGTCATGGCACCCATCACATAATGTATGAAGAAGGGGGAGTTTAAATGGACTAATAAAGCTGAGGACTCATTTCAATTGATCAAGCAGCTGCTTTACAAGTCACCAGTTCTTGTTTTGCCTGATTTTAACAAGCTGATTGAGGTAAACCGTGATGCCAGTGGGGTTGGCATTGCAGCAATCCTGATGCAAGGGCATAAACCAGTGGCCTACTTCAGTGAAAAGCTAAGTGGGGAAAGGCTCAACTACTCCACTTATGACAAGGAGTTCTATGTCATTATCAGGGCATTGAACCATTGGAGCCACTACCTGAAACCTAGGCCGTTTGTGCTCCATTATGATCTTAAAGCTCTTAAATATATCAGTGGGTAGCACAAGCTTAACCCTAGACATGCCAAGTCGGTGGAATTTATGCAATCTTTCTCATTCTCCAGTAAGTTCATTGAGGCAAAAGAGAATATTGTAGCTGATGCACTGTCCAGGAATGCTCAATTTTATGGAAAAGGAAGTACTTAGATTTGAATACATGAAAGACTTCTACCCAGAGGATCCTGATTTTAAAAATGAATGGAGTTCACAACAATCTGGTCAAATTAAGAAAGGGGGCTCTTACATTACTCAGAATAGGTTTATATTCATTGGGAATAGACTGTGTATTCCTAGGGGAGCCTACATAGGATTATTAGTGAGAGAGGCTCATTCTGGAGGCCTTGCTGGGCACTTTGGGGTGCAGAAAGCATATGAAGTGTTGCAGGATCAGTTTTATTGGCCCAAAATGCTTTGAGATGTGCAAGATGTTATTAAGAGATGTGCACCCTGTCAGCAATCCAAGTCCTATTTCCAAGTTGGTCCTTACACACCACTACCCGTTCCTCATAGGACTTGGGAGGATATCAGCATGGATTTCATCATGGCCCTTCTTGGACACAAAGAGGGAAAGATTCTATCATGGTGGTCATAGATAGATTCAGTAAAATGGCACACTTCATTGCCTGCACCAAAACTGAGGATGCTATGGGAGTTACTGAGCTCTATTTCAGAGAAATTGTGAAGCTTCATGGAGTTCCTAAAACTATTGTTTTTGATAGACATGTCAAGTTCATAAGCCATTTCTGGAGGACAATGTGGAAAATGCTGAAGACCAAGCTCTTGTTCAGCACTTGTCACCATCCTCAGACAGATGGCTAAACTGAAGCCACCAACAAAACTCTGGGAAGGATCTTGAGGTGAACTGTGGCTAAGTCTCTCAAAGATTGGGACCTGAAACTGGCAGCTGCAGAGTTTGTCTTCAATAGAGCCCCCTCCAGCAGCACAGGCTAGAGCCCCCTTGAGATTGTGTATGGTGAGAACCCCTTGATGCCAACAGACCTTGCACCAGTCAAGAAGGGGTCAGTCAGCTATGATGCTAAGAAGAGGGTGGAACAAATTTAACAGATTCATGCTCAGGTCAGGAAACAAATAGAAAAGGCCAATGAAGGGTATAAGGCAAGGAAGGGAACCAGGAAGGCTAGGGAATTTGAGCCAGGAGACCTTGTGTGGCTACATCTAAGGAAGGAAATATTTCCTGAAAGGAGGAAGAACAAGATCATGCCTAAGGCAGATGGTCCATTTGAAATCATTGAGAAAATAGGGTCTAATACCTATAAGGTTAACTTGTTAGGAGAATATGGAGTTTATGGTACCTTCAATGTAGGAGACCTGAAACCTTACTTTGAAGGTTCTGATGAAGAAGAAGGTGAGGATTTGAGGCAAAATCTTGTTCAAAAAGGAGAGGTTGGAACGGGAGTTCAAGCCAACTCACAGATTGAATCCCATCTACCTAGTCCTGGCTCAGTCCTGATCAGATCAATGGCTCAAGAAGATAGGGTCCTTGGCAGCTCAGGTCCTAGCTCAGTCCCTAAACCAGCTTAGTACATATCCAGGCATCATTATGTAAATAATCAAGCTAATCTCCAAAAGGTCTTAAGCTTATTTCAATCTTAATTCAGTTAATCAAAACAGCAGAAAAGTAAGCATCTCAGACCAGCATTGGTGATCTCTATGCAGCCAAGCCTTTTATTTTTTATCGGGCAGCTCTACGAGAGTTGTGGAAAGGTTGAGCCACCTTATTTCCATTCTGGGAGGGTCAACAGACAAGCCAAATGACAACCACAGAAACAATAACTCTCCTGCAACTACCAAACAAGAATACTGGCTACTTTATGCTTTATTGCTTTTTCAGTTTGTCATTTTGCATTGTAATTTCTGGAAACTTAAACTATTGTTCTTGTATTGTAGCAAGGGTCAATTTGGACTCTTGGATGGACTTTTGAGAACGTTGTAACCTACCTTGCTTGGCCTATAAAAGCTAAGTCAGAGCAATGAGAAAGGCAGACTTGAATTTAAATCCAATACTTGCATTTTCTGGATCCTCTTCTAGAAATCCAAACTCTTGGCTTTGTGCTTGAGTTATTCCTTTGCTTAGTGCTGGGAAGTGTTAATTGTGTCTTTGCTGGACTCAATCAAACACAAGCTTAATTATTGGCTTAGTGCTTTGATTAAGTCCTATATGTTCTTAGTCTGCCTCCTATTCAGTTTCTGCTAGTCCTGTGTGCGGCAATTTATTAAAATACTTACTCCTTCAAAAATCACAAAATTTAGTACAGTTTTAGTTTATCCCTTCAACTAAATTGTCACAAATTTTCATGATTTTAGGAGGTTTCTTACTATTTTTAATTGAATTTAAAAAATCATTGCTTCCGGGTAAAATATATTGTTTGCCAGAAAGGAAAATTGTGTTCTTTTCTTTACTGTCTTATAAATTCCAGTCCACAAGAAAAGGCAAAATTTTCCTACTCATCATGTGAATCCTTTGACCAAATTCAACACATAACAAGCATGCTTCAACAATCTTAGATAAATGAACCCACTTCTCTAGAATTTGCAATAATCAAGTAAACAACATGTAAAGGTAGCTAAGCCAAACACTTATTCACTCAACATATGGAAAATAAACACAAGGAAATAGTAATTGATAAATTTGAAGAGATTTAAGAGTATTACAATTACCAAAGTTGGAAGCTTGGGAAGAAATTACACCAAGAAAAGAAGATTTAGCTCCTCATAATTGTCTTACAACCCAAGAAAAAAAGGAAAGATTATTACAAGGTTAAAATTCAAGCACAAGATATTCTAGCTCTCAAATGTTCAGCTATTTCAAAAACCTAGAAATCCAGTCGTCATAAGAAGCCCACATGCGAAATATTAGGCCCGTTTCTTCAGTAAAAATGCGCAAGCTGCGCCTTCTCCTGGCCTCCTTCTTCAAAACTCGACCTATCACTTGGAATTTATACTCCTATCTTCACTTGGTTGTGCCTCGGTTCTTAACTTCAACGTTTGGCTAGCTCAAGACGGGATCCCCCACTCAACTCATTGGCAAGAAGCTTTGAATTCACCTTTTAAATGGGGTAGCCACAATCGAGCTCAAGATATCCGAATTACAAGCAAATGGAAAATGCCGGCATTAGTCAAAGATTAGCTCACAAAATCGGCTTTGTAACTTATTAAACATCCTAAATTGACTCAATTGACTCGACATAAAACGACTCTATCAATAAGAAACCGTAAAATAAGAGATGCAATGATTTCATAACAAAAGGCAGCTTCTTGAATATAAAACATTCCATTACATTAACTGAAGTGTAGCATTAGTTCCACACCTTCTCTCCAAGTACATTCATTACATCTACACACAAATTGGTCCGTCTCATGAAAAACAAGTCTAGTAACATGAACAAATTCAATCATCTACTTGGTCTTGAGGAGTCTCCTCAGCACGCCTTTTAATTGTGATGACAGGGCATTCAGCATGCTTCACACAGAATTCACTCACAGTACCCACAAATACCCTGCAAAACAAACGCTCAACATGCTATACTTTTCGACATATAAAAAGAGAGTAGATGAGTAATATATGAACCCACAACTTATACTACAAGTAACAATATCATTTGCGAGCTACTTGTGAGTTGTGACAGATTGTGGCAGGTTCTACATCTCGTATCCATGTCTCAGGTGGTCATGACGCCAAGGTGCATTCTAGTTCATATTGAGACTTCTTGAGCTACAGGGCATAAATAATTACCACAATTATATGCGAGAATGCTAAGTTGATATCATAATAGTGTCTCCATTCAGTAGGTTGCTTCACTTTGATAGGTATTCTTGATCTCTGGACAGATTCTGTGGTAGAATCTGTTTTGAATACTGAGATCCAGCTCAGGATGGTGATTGTTGATCATGAGTCGAAAAGAGGTCAAGCCCTTTTTATATTATTTGTCATGGTAGTTGTATGAATCAAAAGGTGTTGATGCCACAAGTGTAGGTACTAGGTACAGGATCAGAAATTCGGGTAGGTTAGGCTAAGAACTTGTTTACTGATACCTGTGGATTTGGTCAGTCAATGGGTTATAACTTATCTGGTTATCTTCAGCCCAGATTGTTTCTATTTTGTTTGATGACTTGATATTTTATTAAGGTGAAACCATACACAGCAAATTACCCCAACACATCAAGGGCTCCTGCAAATGCCGGGCGTTGAATGTACACAATAGTGCGTCCGTGCCCTTGTGTTAACACAAATAGACGTTTCTGACTAACTCATAGTGAAATTGAATCTTCCAATGACTGATGAATCACAATAAAAGAAAGGCGGATGGTTACATTCATTAAGCATATGAAGGGAATATCAACTAAACAAGACCTACCTTAAGTCCTCAATCTCACATCAAGATTAAATACCATGGTCAAACTAAAATTAAATTTGGCCTAAAGGTCATCACCCCAGCCCCCACATCATTTGCTGACCATATAATCAGCTTCAACAAATCATCTCATATTTTTGTTTTGTCATCATTGTACCAACACCATCGATAGCTTTTAAATACATTTGTACTTTTTCAGGATCATGTTTACTCTGGCAGATAAAATCTGTATTCATTAAGGTGTCTATGTAGCCAAAGAGCCCCCCGAATGATACTTATGAAGGATGAATTCCAGATCCTTACAGCTGCAATAGAGCATTGGGTTAAGATGATTTTGATCAATTTCATACGCAAGTGACAAAGGTAAATACATTAGGTGTCAACAAATGCAGCTACACAATACAACAGATGAAAAGCCTAATCAACAAGACAAACACGTGTAGCATAAGAGCATGTACAATAGAGAGGATTTACCCTCCTCTTAGCACCCTCTCTCCTCTAAGAGGAGGTCCTCTCTATTGTGGAACAAAATGGATCATCCTCTTAGATAGAGGAAGTACTCTACTTCCTCTAAAATTAGAGGAAAAAGAACTTTGGCCCTTGTGCCAACTACCCACCCATAATATTCCATGTGGAATATTAATAAATTTTTTTTTTTTTATAGAAAGTTAAAAGTATAATTTAATGTAAAGAGGAGGAGTAAGAGGATCCTCTCTATTGTGTAAAAATATAGAAGAAAATTTTATGAGRAGGATGTAAATGTTAGAAAATAAGGTAGATGATAGAGAAAATGAGGTGTCGAAAAAAGAGAGGGAGATAGAAAAAATAAGAGGATAAGAATCTCCTCTCTATTGTACATGCTCTAACAAATTTAAGCAACCTAGTGTTGTGAAGATTAATCTATAAAGAAATGATTCTATAAAAATTGGTGTAAATTAATCTTTACCAGAACCAGTACAATTTTAACACAATTATCACCAATAAATAAAGGACATTCCACTCCCAGAAAGAAGTGACACCAGAACTATGAGGCTAGAAAAGAATTATCAGCTAGAGGGAACTACAAATAGAAAAAACTATGTGCATACCTTTGGAAAGGTCCAAGACCTCGACATCCAACAACAAGAAAATCAGGTTGGACACGCTTCACCTCATGACAAATAGCTTCCTGAGGATCACCCTTGCGAACCCATGCTTCACACTCAATCTGCATCAATTATAAAACGACAATAAGAAAGACTAGGATACAAAGAGGACACATGTGAATGCATAAGAAGCCAGTGTTGCAAGAGAATGAAGCATCTAATAGAGAAGATCAGGCCTTGAAATTTATATCCCTCTCTACAACAACAACAACATCATTACCCTAGCACCTAAATGACTTCCACAGACCACAAATATCGGGGTACGAGGGGGGGGGGGGGGGGGGGGGGGGGGGGGGGGGTTGTCGGATGTACCCAACCCTACCCTTGTGTTAGCAACACAAAGAGGCTGTTTCCGAATTACTCAAGATGAAAATTGCATCGACAACTGCATCAAAGGACCGCTGCTTCACAAGGGCAAGAAGAGCAGCCATATCAGTGAGCCATTTGATTTATTCCATCATAATCGAGAACCAAAGAGTTATTGAGTCTTTGGCTCCATTGGAAATACAGAAGATTATATATCCCTCTCTGAAATTACTAAATACAGTCTCGTGAATACCCCAATTTCATGACATTGATGAACAAAGTACTCCAGAAGATGAAGTCCTCTCTTCTTTTCCCTGTTCTTCATGCTCTTAAAATCATCAGGTGAAGCATATATGCTATCCATGTCATCAAAACCTAGCAAAAAGAGAATGCCAGATTATAGAGGGATATATTTACTCCTCCAAATGTAGAGCAAGAAAGAGTACACGAAGCACTGTTTCTCCCATCATGACGATAAATCTCACGACATATGGACGGCTTCAAGGCATTAAGGAACAACGATCCGACCACAACTATGCACAAATGTGTATGTTCTTTTCAGTTGATATGCTTACAAGGCAAGTTGAAAATTACGTAGCTAATACCAAAAGTGTGATATATAACATCCAAATATATGATATGCAAAATACATTTTGTTTTATACTAGAGAAAAATAAAATACAAAAAGTGGAGCGATAAAAGGAGCGTGCCATTCTGAATAACCGAAAAGTGATGGGGATATTTCATGGAGGAAGCTCGATCATAAAAGGTCCTTTGTCCATCTATACTTGTTGTCTCCATTTAAATTTAGAGACCAGCCAATGTGAGATACAAGTACACATAGAAAGTAGAATTCATGAAGTTTGATTTATCAAAACCACTCTTTTTATCAAAATTTTAAAAGTTTGATTTTGACCACCAAAGTTAAATAGGGATAGTATAATAGTAGACAGCCTAAAAAATAATCCAATTACATAGAAGTTATGAAGCAAATTGATAATCATAGAGAATGTGTGTCATTCGACTGTTCCATAACCAAAACTTGCGTAGGAATCACGTTGAAAGACTTGCACCAATCATTTGATTACCTCTGACTAAAATACAGAATAAAAAAGGTCAAAGTAGAGAATTTGTGATTTAACAAAAGGCAGACAGAGCTTGTAACAATTCATCCTCCAACATCCATAGTCAGATGAAATAATGGTTGACCATTAGCAACACTTTCCATAGATTAGAAACACAATTATTAAGACAAAAAAGAAGTAAAAATAAGGAGAGAAAAGAGACCATCTTCGTCAGGAACTTGAACATGAAGAAAAAGGAGTTTAAAGCCAGAGAAGTTATCGCGAACGATCTTCTGAAGAGTCCAATGAAAAGCGCGAAGAGAGCTGATAGAGGCATGTGGATATCCCTTTATGCTTGATTCATTCACTCCTATCATCACCCGAGTTACTTCATTAATCTCACTCATTTTTCCCTGATTATTTTCCCTCTTTTTTTTTCTCTTTGATTTGAGGTAGAAGGATTGTTAAACGGTACAAGTCTCCAGAGCGTTTATTGAATCAGGCAGGCACGATATTGATACTTGGACAGTGATAGAGAGAGACGGATTTGCCTTGCGTGTCTTGCGGAAAGGGACACCTCTACTTTTTCTATTTCCCACCTTTCTTTTCTTTTTCTTTTACTCGCATGACCTCAAATCCCAACCCGAATTCGATTATATGGACTATTATTTATAAATAATTTGAAAATAGTTGACGATACGTGTTGTTTTATAGCCTATCAAACACATTTATACCTAACTTAGCACGAACCTCAAGTACGAGTGTTCATCGCACCGGACCAAACACCTTGGACTGAAGACCAAATAAGGCGGAAATGGTGGACCGTGGACAGATCATATTAATATCGGTCCGATCCGGTTTGGACCAAAAAAATGAATGGACCGGACCAAATGGAACAAATTATCTAGGGTGATAGTGTATGCCGGTTATACATTTACCTTAGTTAAAGGGTGATAACCCACATTTATCACAATGCTTAAAACTCATAGTAACATTATTCTTAGATAACAATAGTTGACCAAAAAGAAAAAAAATTATTCTTAGATAACAATAAGTATATCCTTAATAGACACAAAGTGTAAAACAATCTTAAAAATCAAAATACAAAATTGTAATACGAATGTTTTGTTTTTTCAGCAAAAATAAATAACTAGAACTAAAGTTTTATTGAATAACTATGAAGAGTGAAGTATTGAGTTCATGAGCAGTTAGCTTCCATTTATGCATTCATAGGATCCCTACCATCTACCACATTGTCCTCCAAGATTATATTTTCCAACTCCTCCTATATACTAAGAGAATAAAAATTCTCAAATATTTTTCCCTTCAAAAGAAATCTGCTTAAATAAGGAACAAGACAAAATTCTCAAATATTTTCCCTTCAAAAGGAATCTGCTTAAATAAGGAAATAAGACTTTCTTTTTATTAAATTATTATCTTTTAATTAACATATAATTTTTTAATCACCATAACTAGTTTTGGTACCTGTGCAAAAAAGCACGGGCCGTTTTAATTATTAAGGTGAAATTCAATATTTCAATTAATCTTTTAATATTCAAAATTAGTCTTTAAAGTTTTAGGAACAAATAAATGATCATAAGTAATCTATACTATCCAGTTAAAAGAAGGTACTATAAGTACTTATATTTGTATATTTTGGAGTTGAACACAATTAACATAATAAATGAAATAATAGATCTATGTTTGGTAATGGAGACCTCTTTAATAACTATATAATGGTCATGTTGCATATATAATACGAATAATCATTACTAGTATATGAAAAATTTATAAATTGATATTATTAGTTTCGTATAAAAGAAACATCAATGAGTACTTAATTACTACAAAAAAAAAAATATGAACTGATTATCAATTTCATGAAAACAAAATCCAATAAAACTATTTGAGAAAATTTATAAATTGGAATTATTTATTAGTTACAGAGCACGTAGTCAAAAAGTTTCATTAAAATAAATATTTTAGACTCTACTCAAATTTTTTATTGGTTTTCCATTTCATTTTTTATTTTCATATTAAAATATGAAAAATTAATCGTGTTAATTTAAAATTTATAAATAATACATTATATTATAAAATAAATAATCTATATATACCATGCACGGGATTCATACTAATTTATTACTACTTAAAGAATAAAAGATTCTTTTAATTTTCCCGCCTAAGCAATATTTCTCGCAATAGGACCCGTTTTTGGATTATAAACTACGTATGAATAATGAGCTACAAACCAATTTTAATTATATTAATTGTCATTAATCTGTAAAAGTTGAGTCTTTCATCTGATTTATACGATCTTATTATTATATCATGTGTTAGTCTATCTATGAAACATGATTGTAGTACAACAAATCGCTACTCCGTAATTAATAGCATTTCGTATAGGTCATTTTGTAATAATATTTAATCCAAATTTATAAATATGAAAATTTATATATTCTCCGCTAAATTTTTTACTCATTTTAATTAACATTCACAAAGAGCTTTAAGTTCTGATATTATAAACTCACGATTGTTACGAATAAATATATTCTTACACTTTAACTTAATATCTCTTATTTATAATATGTAAATATTTAAATTCGTTTTAAATTTTATCATTTTTATTTGCTAAGCTCTCTAGCATCCCGATCTAAAAAAGTCGTGCATTTATGCGCCGGATATACACTAGTTTGTACAAACTTAGAATGCAATACAATTAGCCATTATAAGAATTTTGAAACTACTGCATCTTGCCTATCTTAAGATTTTCCAAGTCTTCCAAAACATCATTTGCATTAATTTGTTCTCCGGCCATACAAAACCAATCTTTTGTGCAAATAAGAGCTTGAACCATCTTTAAAATACAAGATATATATAATGAGAAAAAAGAAATAAAAACAATGTTGTATGATATTAAAATTTGTGATAATTAGATATTACAAAATTACCTTTAGAACTAATGAGCTTCAAAACTGACCAAGAGTAGGGGTGTTAATGAGACGAGATAGCACGCGAGCTATTCGAGATCGGCTCGGTCAAAGCTCGGGTCGTGCGAGCTAGGCTCGGGCTTGGGCTCGGGCTCGGCTCGAGAGCTTAACGAGTCAAGCCGAGAAAAGGCTGGCTCAACTCGAAAAGTTCGCGAGCAGCTCAAACTTGCATGATTACATAAGATATTGCACATATTTTATAAAAATATTTTATCATGAGTATATTTAGTATCACACATATCAAATGTCTCGTTGATTTGCCAATATTTTTCCATATAACATTCGAGTCTTGTTATTATAAATATGAAAAAAAAAAACAATTTTATATAGGCTCGATTTTGGCTCGAGCTCACGTTAAAGCTCGCAAGCTTTATAACGAGCACATTTTTTTCAAGCTCGTGTAAGCTCGAGATCGGCTCGAGCTCCAGTTTTGGTTCTTGAGCACAAGGCAAGCAAGGCCAAGCTAGGGCTTGGCTCGACTTGTTAACACCCCTAACCAAGAGTCCCTCACCCATTCACACACAATAACCATTCCCAAATCATGCGACACACGCCGTTCTTTCCAGCCAACTTTCCATGTTAACATACACTATATCATACTGATTATACAATGCAATAAACCTATCAACTTGTTATAACACACATGAGATCATATCACATTTCTCCTATCGTTCACCTATACTTGTAACCACCCACGTAGTGACCAATCGAGACAATATGAACTAGTTTTGACATGAGGGCGCCTACTCATCCAAAACCGATCTTCCATTGTACTCATGTCGGGTTCATTTTATTAGACACTCCTAGATTCATTTTGGTTCATTGGTTCAGGTTCCAAATCGTCGCTCTGATACCACTTTGTAACACCCCCTTCTTACGCAACCAAGGTAATCGGGAGATGTTACCGTCTCGGTTTCCCGAGGCAATGAAATCGGAATTACGAATAAGAAACACTTTATATAAATGACGAGTTTAGTGGATTACATACATGATTAAGAAATAACAAGAGTGACTTATACATTATACAACTCATCTATCAACTACGTCACCTATGTGACTCGACCCCAAGTCCCTGAACTCGTCCTGTCTCCCGCGTGATACCAACCAAAACCTATAAACAACTGCTCCCTATATGATCGGAAATATCATATGGATCGACACAGGCCACCCCAAAAACAGGTGACAATTTATACACAATCACACAGGGTCAGTTTCAATAACACGGTTAAACACGAAAGACAATAGGCATGAATATGAAATGCAATATGAATGCACAATGACAAGTCTCCAAACATCATAACTCCACAACCAACACACCGGTGCTAGCAACATATCCACGACACCCACAGCCCGGTTACGTCACCCAGCTTCGCCCACCAAAACAGCCGGACCATAGTCCGTAAAAAGGTACTCGGGACAAACCTATGGTACCGAGCCCGGGCGCTAACCGGAACCCTGCCAGACGATGTGTCTCAACCACACGTGTCCCTCCATAATTCAAGCCATTAATGTGCACATCTCTCTTGGAGTAGGAAGCTCCAAGAGGCGACCCGAGCGTAAGACGGCCTCCCAATCCACTTACGTCTCCATAACAACAATGTATGTAATACCCCAATTATCCGGACAAGACAATTGAAGCATTACCATCTCGGTTTCCTGAGGAAGTGCTTCGGATATACAATAAAGAAGCCTTTATTATAATTAATAGTTTGGTGAATTATATAAATGTGAACAGTTAAATAAATGAATATAAATCATGCTACTACGACCCTCTAGACAACTCTATCTCAAGCCGACTCAACTCCAAATATGAGGCTCGTCCCATTTCCCGCGCAACACCAAAAAAACCTGTACATAACCTGATCCCCATATTATCGGAAATATCATATGGATCGACACGGGCCACCCGGGAAAAGTTGACAATTTACACAAGCCACAAACGGCCCGTTTCAATAATATAAACATATAAGACACGGCGAAGGAAATACAATTATGCAACAAGACAATGAAATGCATATGACACAAACTCCAACCATACCACACAGCGGTGCCGGGACACGCCCAAACATACCCACAACCCGGTGACGGCATGCACCGCAACACCACCCACCAAAATAACCCGGACCGCAGCCCGTAAAAAGGTACTCCGAACACGTCGGTGGTACCGGGTCCGAGTGCGACTCAGATCCCCTGCCAGACAATGTGACTCAACCTCACGTGTCTCTCCATAACTCAATCCATTAATGTGCACATCCCTCTTGGAGTTGAAAACTCCAAGAGGCGACTCAAGCGTAAGACAGTCTTCCAACCGCCTTACGTCTCCATAACGATCACAATACCACCACCAATCTCCAACATATGCAACTCAACACAATATGCAACATAGACTATACAACATAATATGCCAACATGCCATAATTGCCAGTTCCGACACATGTGAGGCTTCTTAAATCCCCCATTAACAATATAAGATGTAATACAACTCAACTAATGTAAATGATGACAAATGAACATTAACAATGCACACAATACCGAAATTGAGTAGGATTAACCTACGTTTTAGCAAATCTTTAATAGCTACCCGAATTCGACATAATCCCGTCTCGTGAAACCGTCTCATCCTATACAAGTCACATAATACTATCACAATACATCCTATACTATTACACAATAAAAAAATCCCCTTATTATTACCCACTAATTACCCATATTATAATCACTAGTTATCCATTAATTATGTAACACCCGCAATTTAGAATTTAAATTTTAAAAATGATTTAACAAGTTGTTTAAAATAAATTGCGTCTAACCGTATTTTTGGGTGAAAATATGTTTAAACTATTTTAATAATTAAATTAGGCTAAACATGATTTTAAATATTATTTTTATAAAATGTAAACTTTACGGAATAATATTTATGTTAATGATAATAAGTTCCGTCTTACGTGTATAGTAGCATTAAGACGTAAATTAATGGATTCCGACTCCAAGTGTTTATGTATGGGCTTAAGTTGCTTATTGGGCCTTTTTCCCTACTCTCCTTCATAAAAACCCTCATCTCCTTCACCTCCTCTACCCTTTTCCCAGCAACACAT
>VHZZ01011998.1:4542-14611 GCA_009801015.1 Silene noctiflora | reverse complement strand
CCCCCCTCCCCCCTCCTCCTCTTGAGTTTTTGGGATCTATAGACTCTTCAGTATATAAATATGATAACATTTGAATTTGTGTAGGTGCTTAGACTAATAAAGAACATGCGTTTGCAAGTTGGGAGTTCAAGCGACAATGTTGACAATATAAGGAAATTCTCAGAGTGGATCTTGGATTTTGGAGATGGTTTAGCGGGCGGTGAAAATGACGGGGAAGTCGATCTAGAATTCCCAGACGACTTACTCATTCAACAGGTGACAGATCCTATTGCGTCATTAGTAAATTTCACTTATCCGGATCTTCAAAGGCAGTTGTGAAATCTGGATTACCTCCAAAAAAGGGCAATTCTCGCCCCTACTCACGAGATAGTTGAAGCGGTAAATGACTATGTGTTGTCAAAAATCGATGAGGATGAGGCTTTATATCTAAGCTCTAATGAAGTTTGTAACGATGATAGAGGGACTGGTGACCATGACTCTACCGAATACCTCAACAGTATCAAATGTTCCCGACTCCCTAATCATCAATTGAGGTTGAAGGTCGGTGCTATAATGATGCTTCTTAGGAACATTGATCAATCACGTGGTTTGTGTAATAATACGAGATTAATTGTGACAGATTTAGGGTCATGCGTGATTATATGCATAGTTTTAACTAGTAGTCAAAAAGGTGATAGAGTGCATATTGCTTGACTAACACTTACTCCGTCAGACTCTAGTAGATTCCTGTACGCTTCAGCACAAGACACTTCCCCTTCGCGGTATATTTTGCATGACTATAAACAAGAGTCAAGGACAATGTTTATCTCAGGTCAGCATATATCTTCTGTAACACCTCCATTTAAGCAGAAGCCTTTAGCACGACCTTCCCGATTAAATAGAGATGTTACCATCTCAGAAACCCAAGGCAATGTATATCAAATCAAACAATGAGAAAGTACTTTAAATAAAGTTTACAACCTCAACTGAAGACTATCTCAAAATAACTAAACAGAGTTTAATAATCCGATTACTTTCTCAATAAAAGATAGTGTCTGGAGTCAAAATAGAAATACAAATGTCTGACAAAACACTAGACCAAAATGTGAGACTAGACTCGCGATGAAATCCGTCATCTTGTCCCAAACTCCAGCACAGCATCCACACGATCTTTTATTCAAACCTTCTAAATTAAACTGCTCCCAATACGGTCGGAACACAGGCCACCCCAAAAATAGGTGACAGTTTGACACAAAACACAAACACGTCAACCACGTCATTTATGGAAAAGATTCAACAATAAAGATCAAGCATTTATACGGGTAATTAAGCACAATAATGGAGTAATGAAATGGCGTCATCAAGGAAGAATATTACGCATTAATGGTGAAGATCATCTAGTCGTTCAGCCTGGCTATATAAGAGCAACAACAAACCATTTGAAGCAGGAAACCACATATTATTACATTTTACAGTATACTAAGGAAATCATATATCATTTGTGCTAATTACATAAAAGAATAATGAAATCCTCTCCTGGCTTGATGCCCGTGGTTTTTTTACCATTTAAGGGTTTTTCACGTACAATCTTTTTTGTCTTATTCTTGTTTATTCTATTTAATACCTCATGTTTACTTACCTGCCCTACATATAAAACAGATTATCCGAGCTAGTTGACCATGTCAGTCTCAACCCTAACCTGATTTAGCACCTGCGAAATCCACCCAAAACAATTGGCCCCCACCGTGCGACATCTAGTTCATTAAAATCTTTGTTCCCCCGTCTACAAAAATTATCTTAAACCAACAAAAATGGCACAACCTACCATTGAAGAGAAATTGAACGCTGCCTTGCAACAAGTCGCAGAGTTGGAAAGCTTGAAAGATAAGATGGCTCAAACTAAAGCAGAAATCCAACAGCTGAAAGAATCTGAATCAGCTCTGAAACAAAAACTAGAAAAAGCTCAGGGAAATTCCAGGATCCAACCAGGAACCCTATTTTCCTCAATTATCAAGCATTTAGACTTCTCAAATTTTGGAAGTCCAAATGGCACGAAAAATGTTGTCTAAATTGAAGATGATAATGTCCCTAAATAAGAGGAAGAGACTAAGCCTGGCGAATCAGCAGCATCCACCATGATGGCAGTAGTCCAGGAAATAAAAAAACTTAATGAAAAATTCGAGAAGATACCTGGAGTGCCTACTAGACTGGAAGAAGCCTCCCCGGACAGTTATGCTGATTCACCCTTTGTAGATGAAATATCCAGGGTGGATCTCCCAAAGAAATTTGTAACTCCATCCATGAAGATATACGATGGAACCTCGGATCCTCAAAATCATTTGGCTCTCTACAAGCAAGAAATGTCGACTACATCTATTCCTAGTGAGTATAGGCAGGTTTGCATGTGTAAGAGATTTAGAACTACCCTGACCGGACCAGCGCTGTAATGGTATATCAATCTACCAGTCGGGAGCGTAAAGTCCTTCGCTGACCTGATCAACAATTTCATCAATAATTTGCAAGTAGCAGGGAACTGGAAAAACGGTCCAATGATCTCTACAGGATTACCCAGATGTCAGGCGAGACCCTCAAGGTATTCCTTGCCAGATTCAACAAAGAGAAGGTGTCCATTCCTAGGTGTGACTTTGGAACGACAGTGGAGGCATTCAAGCAGGGACTACTACCAAATAGTGATCTCTATATCGAACTCACTAAGTATCCCTGTCATACCTTCGAAGATGTTCAGGCCAAGACCCTTGCCTACATCAGGCTGGAAGAAGACAAAAGCTACAAAGTAGGATCGTCCAGTAGTTCCAAAGAATACGAGAAGTCAAATAGAAAAAGCAGTAATGGGGGAACCAGCTACAGACCAAACCCATATTCCAGACCTGACCGTTCAGAAGTCAATCTCACATACGAACAACAAGGTAAGGCTAACGTTCACCCACCAATTTCTGAACATAACTTCAGTGTTGATATTGCAGGCTTGATCCACTGACTTGACAACATGGTATCGGCAGTCAGATGGCCCAGAAATTCGGAAAATCCCAATCCAAGGAAGGACCATACCAAATGGTGTGAGTTTCACAAGGATATAGGGCATACAACGGAGGACTGCTTCACCCTCAAAAAAGAAGTAGTCTGCCTATTGAAGGTTGGATACCTGAAAGACCTGATCAAGACCAGGGGTCGAAATGAAAATCAAAATAAAGAAAGCCAGGACCAAGTGCAAGAACGCAATCTCCCTCCATCACCGCCACTTTATGAGGTAAAATTCATAAATGGCGAATCAAAGATTTGCGCCTGACCAGTTCAGCGGCAAAGAAAATAGCCAGGACGCCTCTAATGAAGTCACCTTGCAAGCCAGGGAACATACAACCTATCACCTTCAGTGATTGTGACCTAGTAGGAACCTCTGACATCCATCACGATGGCCTGGTAATTTCCATGCAAATTAGAACAGCCACTGTAAGAAGGATCCTGATAGATGCATGCAGCTTAGTGAACCTGATAATGTTCGACGTGCTCAAAGCCATGAAAATCAATGAAGATCAAATCACCAAGAAATCCAGTGTCTTGGTAGGATTTAGCGGAGAAAAAAGGAGCACACTGGGAGAAATCCAACTTCCCACGTATGCTGAGGGTGTTGCTTCCTATGAAAAATTCAGAGTCCTAGATTGTCTATCATCTTACAACGCAATCTTGGGCAGAACCTGGATCCACAACATCAAAGCTTTACCTTCAACTTATCATCAATGCATCAAGATACCGACAGACTGAGGGATAGCAACTATCAAAGGTGAGCAAAAGGTAGCCCAGGAGTGCTACACTGAGGCCCTCAAGCCTTCCAAGGCAGGTAAGTCCCTTGCATAGCAGTTATTGTACCTTGTCAGGAGTACTTATGTAGCACCAACAAACATGGAGACAGATCAGGTAATCCTTAACCCTGAGTACCCTGACAGATACATCCTGGTTGGGTCTGATGCTCCAGACTCCATCAGGCCTGAAATGGTAGAATTTCTTAAAAATAAATATTCTTGGTTTGCCTGGTCACACTTTGATATGACTGGAATTAGTGCTGATGAAATTACGCATAAACTCAATATTGACCCATCTTACAAGCCTTTGCAGCAAAAGAGGAGGAAATTTGCACCAGAGAAAAACACAATAATCAATGAAGAAGTGGAAAAACTCCTCGACATGGGTATTATTAGAGAGGTAATATACCCTGAGTGGTTAGCTAATATGGATGTTGTACATAAAAAGAACGGCAAGTAGAGAGTCTGTGTGGATTACACTGACCTGAATAAAGCCTGTCCGAAGGATCCATTCCCCCTTCCACACATTGATGCCATGGCAGATGAAACAACAGGCCACGAAATGCTAACCTTCATGGATGCCTCCAGTGAGTTTAACCAGATAAAAATTCACCCTGTCGATCAGGAGAGTACTGCATTCATTACTGACCGAGGCATATATCGCTACACTGTCATGCCATTCGGCATGAAGAATGCAGGGGCAACGTACCGTCACCTAGTCTGATGTTCAAAGATAAAATAGGAGACATCTTGGAAGTCTATATAGATGACATGGTGGTAAAATATAAAAATACAGAAGATTATGTAAAACATTTGGAAATGACATTTCAAATCCTGGAAAAATACAACATGAAGTTGAACCCTTCAAAATGTCATTTTGGAGTCTCAGCAGGGAAGTTCCAAGGATACATGGTGACCAAGAAAGGCATAGAGGCCAGCTCTGAACAGATAAAAGTCATACTAGAACTACAGCAACCAAGATCTGTCAAAGACATCCTGAAATTGACAGACCGGGTCGCTGCCCTGAACAGATTTATATCCAGGTCCTCTGAAAGGTGTAAAACATTTTACAGCCTGCTCAGGAAAAATAAGCAGTCCTAATGGACACCTGAACACTAAGAAGTCTTCCAAGGTCTAAAACTATACTTATCATCTTCGCCTTTACTGGCCAAGCCGGAAAAGGGAGAACCCCTATCAGTATACTTATATGTCACTAACATTGCAGTAAGTGCGGTTCTGGTGAAGGAACAGGAAGGCCAACAACACCCAGTCTACTACATAAGTAAGAGCCTGTTAGATGCTGAAATGAGGTATGGTTTACTTGAGAAATATGTTTTAGCTTTAATTATGTACTAAGCTTCGCCCTTATTTTAAATGTCACCCTATAATAATCAGGACCAATCTACCCATTAAATCAGTCCTGCAAAAACCCGAGTTGTCAGGCATGATTGCCAAGTGGTCAGTACAACTTAGCACCTATGACATAAACTTCGAACCCCGGACAACGATCAAATCGTAGGCCTTAGTAGACTTTGTGGCTGATTTAAGCCCAAACCTAGAATTAGACCTAGCCAAGGAGGTAAACTAGTTAGAAAATAAAACCGTAGACCAAGAATGGACCCTGTTTATAGACAGAGCATCCAACGCAAGAGGTACAAGGTTAGGATTAGTGCTAAAATCGCCACAGGGAGACACCATAGCCCAAGTTGTGAGATGTGAATTCAGTGCTACCAACAATGAAGCGGAATATGAAGCCCTTATAGCAGGAATCAAGGTATGTTTGGACATCGGTGTTCAAAATCTAAAGGTAAACATTGATTCTTTATTAGTTGTCAACCAAATGAAAGTAATTTACACGGCCAAAGATGCAAAAATGATTTTATACTTAGAACATGCTTAACAACTAAGCTCTAAATTCCATTAATTTGATATTGATCAAATACCAAGAGACCTGAATACCCAGGCTGATGCCCTAGCCAGCCTTGGTTCAAATTTCACCCCTACCGTTTTTGAAAAAATACCCATCGTTCATTTACTTGAACCTGCTATCAGTAAGCCTGAAAAAGTAAACCCTGTCAATATTGACAATAATTCCTGGGCTAAACCATACTATGGCTGGTTCCTCCAAGGTATACTGCCTCAGGGAAGACAGGAGGCCAGGGCCTTTAGAATAAGAGCATCTACTTATTCCATTATAAATAACACTTTGTTTAAGAAATCACAGGTTGGACCATGTTTAAGATGTCTTGAACCTGATGAAGCCAAACAAGTACTCCAAGAGATACATGATGGCCATTATGGCAACCACAAAGGAGGAAGAAGCCTGGCCAGAAAAATCCTCAGGACCGGTTACTACTAGCCTACCCTGAGAGCTGACTGTTTGGAATACTATGCAAAATGTGAAGCCTGCCAAATCCACGCCCCAATAATTCATCAGCCATCGGAACTACTTCATTCAATCTCCGCACCCTGGCCATTTATGAAGTGTGGCATGGACATATTAGGGAAGCTTACCTATAGCTCTAGGACATAAATTAGTCATGCTAGCCATGACTGATTACTTCTCCAAATGGATAGAGGCTGATTCCTATAGGAAGGTCACTGAAAAGGAAGTAATATCCTTCATCAGGACAAACATAATCTACAGATATGGACTCTCTTCAGAAATAGTGTGCGACAATGGAACACAATTCGTTGGAAGAAAGACCAAAGCATTTTGCGCCGAATGGAATATCAATTTGGTAACAACGACTCCCGGATATCCAAAAGCCAATGGTCAGGCCGAATCAAGTAACAAGGTAGTCATCAACTTCCTGAAAATGAAGCTAAAAAGACGACAAGGCGGATGGGCGGAAGAACTTCTACTTGTACTATAAGCAGACAAGACAGCTCCAAAAACATCAACTTGCCAAACACCTTATTCATTGGTGTATGGTTGTGAATCTGTGATACCTGCAGAAGTACGAGTGCCAACGTCAAGATACAGCCTGAAAAACATCAAATCAAACAGTAGCCTGATGCAAGACAACCTAGTCCTAACAGAGGAGCTAAGAGACGCTGCCAAAATTAGAATAACATCATATCAACAAGCAGTAGCAAGAAGTTACAATAAGAACGTCAAGATTARRGTTTTCAGGGAAGGAGACCTTGTCCTACGAAAAGTATTTCAAAAAAAAAAAAAAAAAAAAATTCTTAGGCAAATTGGCCCCTACATGGGAAGGTCTTTCCTTAATTGGCTCAATCGTCAGTCAAGGAACATACAGGCTCAAACATTAGAACGGGAAATGATCCCAAGATATTGGAACGTAACTCTTCTAAGACTATTCCATGTATAATAAAAAATAAATTCCACCATGCCCCTGGTCAGGTAAAAATTCATTACAAACTATCTATATTTTACATCCGTTATTCTACATGAATTGCCCGAAATGTGTGCCTGCCTTGTATGACCAATGTGCAATATACATGCTATAGTTTTTATATAAATCTTATATAACTAACCTTACTTATACGTATTGCTTGAATCCTGAACAATTATACATGATATATTGTTGCATGAATACGTCTTCCGGATTGAGGTCTACTCTATCATATGTCTTTTTATAATTCTTATTTATCTTTGCACCCTGTCGTGCCTAATGAAGTTGGTAACCCACACCAGATACGGTGAATGGCAGGGCCAATCAGGCATGAAATAATTGTCTGACCTAACTATTTGCTGCACGCCTATACAACCGGTTGGACGCAGCAATAAGACAGGATGTAAGGTGTTTTATCCTTACCATTTGTCTAAAAAGTCCTCCAGACAGGCCGAATACCAAGCCCTCTAGTCAGGCAGAGGACCTAAGCCCTCCAGTCAGGCCGGATTTCCTGTTCACTCAAACAACTGAACAAAACAGGTTAACAGATTAAAAAGAGACATGCTAACAGGTTTAATGGAATCTGAAGCATGCAAGAAGACGATCAAAATAAACGAATATCAGGCTTCAAGAGCCAGAATAGACTAATTAAACCTTTACCCCCTGGGGTATAGGCGCCAAAATATCCAAGCTAGGGATAACTACCCTGACCAACAAGTTTTACAAAACACAAAAAAATGTCTTTCCAGGGACATCCTCCTTGGATGGGCCAATACCAAATATTCAAAATAAATTACTGCTCCCCCATGGAAACAGTATCATCATCACCTTCATCAGCCTGGTCTACATCCGCATCCTACTGCCCTAGAGAATCAACCTTCTGATTTTCACTAAGATTGTGCAGTTCTGGATACTTGGCAACGACAATGGCCATCTCGGCATCAGGATTCCAATTTGCCGTAGCTTCCACAGGCTCAGACATAGCACCATCTTACCCTTGACGAATAAATACAGGGAGGCATCATCGAGCTTAACCTCAAAATCATCCTTCTCAAGGTTAAGCTCCTCATTCTGGTCTAAGGCCTCCTGAAGAAGTTGTTTACCCGACGCAATCTCAGCTTTACCAGCATCAACTTCAGCTTTGGAAGCATTAAGCTCAGCCTGCACCTGTGCTAAGTCAGCCATGACAGCAACCAGATCCCTTTGATCAAAGTTAAGCTAAGACCTCTAGTTGTCAGAATCAGAAGCCTGAAGATCAAGCCTAGCCACCAATGAAGTCGCCTGATAAGCATTGACAAGGCAGGCTGTTGCACTCTAAAAAAATAAAACATAGTATAAAACACATCCCATAGTAAAGAATAAAAGGACCATGGCATGGTAAATACCTATTGCATAGACCCAAGGGCATTCACCAGGAGACCGACAACATGATCCGCCTCAACAATAGCTTTAGTAGAAGTCTCGATAGGGTCCATCATCAGCATGGAAACAGAGTTAGAGGCAGCATAATTCTTGATCTTTTCCCTGACAGCATCCAAGTTGTCCACCCTAGCTTTAACTTCCCTAATAGGGGAAGGAATATCAGTCTCCTCCTGTTTTCTCTTTTGGCCTGCTAATCTTGTCGGGTCAGGAATAACATGAGTGTTAGGCACGGCAGATACAACAAGTGGATTAGTAAGGTAAACAACAACATCGATCCCATCACTACTATGGGAACCCTCTTCCTTGACCCTGGCAAGCCGGGCAGCAAGATCAGCCATGCCATATCTGGCGAGCCTGGTAGAAAACCTGGTAGCTACAACACGAGGGACTATATCAGCAATAAAAACAGATTATAGTAAGAAGGAAAAATCAGGGACAATGAAGGAAAGAATTAGGCAACAAGGCAACTTACTACCAGAAACTGAAGCACCAGAAGCTTTGACAGGCTTAAGCACCTTAGGAGTACCTTCACCCTTTAAACAATGAGGGAAACGATCTGCCCTACAACAAAAGGGCCACGTCCTATCCGTAGCAGGAATAGCAAGAAAAGTAGTAATTTTTGCAGTAAGATACTCAACATCGGGCGACCAATCATCCACTACAGACAAGTGGTATATATCAATAAGTAATTTAATTTTTTTTAAACTAACGAAATGCTTGCATAAAAGAAGAGAAATGAGTTTACCTGCAATACAAACTTCATGATTCAAATACGCCAGGTCAAGACCAGCAGAGTTAGTCCTAATAAACATGTACCCAGCAACCAATCTTTTTGTAGGTCCATAACGCCAGTTAGACCTTTCTAATTAGATTATCAAATTACAAAAGAAAATAAAGGATCTATGTGACAATCATAAAATATAAATGCATTTAAATAAAAGGGAGCAAATCTTATTTCCTTACATTGGATGTGGCTAATTAAGGGCACAACCAAGATCACCTATCTTGGTTGTTCTTGAACAAAGGTCAAATGGATGATCCTCCACAAAATCTCCAAGAAGAAGATCTTCTTACAATATGCACCCAAGAACAAAAACTCCAAAAACTCATAAGTATATTAACTAGATATACAAATTAGATTAACCTTGATATTATGTAAATGTTACTACTAAAAATTAGTAATAATAGTAAAATATTAGATTCTTAGTATACTAAYACTTAGTATATTATTTCTAATATTGAAATATTTTATTTTAGAGAGATAAATTAATTTTCACATGCAAAGATGAGCAAAAAGTGAAAAACACAAAAATGAGAAGACAAACTTCTTATTGTGTAAGTGGGGGTGCCAGTTTTCGGAGAGAGAAAAAAGGAGGTTGAGTGTTGTGTAAATTTTCATGCTTGCCATCATTATGTCTTAGCATGCCTAAGGGTAATGATTAGCATTGGAAACCCAATTATAGGTTTAATTGGGAAGACAAACCTAGGTGT
>VHZZ01011997.1:0-31795 GCA_009801015.1 Silene noctiflora | reverse complement strand
AAAGCGAAGGAGATCTAAGCTTAATTCTACGCCCCCAAAACGAAGATCGAAGAAGGTATTTTGGTTAGGATTTGAGTTGAATTAGTGGTAATTGAGCTGAATTTTGTTGTTTTGTTATGTTTAATTTGCTCTAATTTTTATTGATTTGTGATGAATTTGAGGAAATGCAGCTTGAATTGGGCTAGTTTTCGACCCGTCAATCATTATTGATTACTGCCCGCGTACTTAGGGTTTTGAGAAATTGGGGGTATGTTGTTATTGTTGATGTAACAGCTAATAGCTTGAGAAATTGGAGAAATAGCCTCAATTGGAATGTTGGGCAGTCATGGTATAGTCGTCCGAAGAAAAGACTTCCCTACTAGCAAAAAAAAAAATAACCCTGCTGCATAATCGGTTGGAGGATCAACTAAAAATTAGTTGGCCTTTTGGCATTAATCTTCTCGTATGTGTCGATTGTAGTGTTTCACCTGCCTTTTTCTGGAGGGGGTGTGTGGCTGGGTTGAGATAGAAAGCATTGTTAAATTAACGCGTGCTTTATATTGTTTTCGCTTGAGTTTATTTTATTCAAGCTAGCAATGCTTACCTCATCAGTATCATGGGTTAATCCCAATTGTGAATGCTGCTGCCTGCTGGCTGATATATACTAAACTTTTAATTCTCCACCAGGTTAGTGAAGGTGGGAAAGAGGATTGTCTGGTGCTTAATTCTACTCCTCAGAAACGACGATCTAAGAAGGTATCATTGGTTTATGTTGTGTTTGCTACAAATTACAATGCGCAGCTCAAATCAGGCAACTTTACCGTTTTTTGTTGTCTTTGAGAAATTGGGGAGCAATACTACGAACATTCTCTTTTCGACGTTCTCTTCAACCTTCTCCTCTAATGTGCTTAATTACTATTATATTGCTATTGATTTGTGAGAGGAGAAGATCGAAAAGAGAAGGCCGGAATATTGGGGAATGTTGATACGTCGTTATTGTTTGATAAAAGCATGAGAAATTGAGGAATGTTATCCACGTTGTTGTTGATGTAACAGTTAATAGCTTAATCTGATGATTGCAAGTCACTAGGATAACCCGGCTCCATAATTGGTCCGAGGGTCAATAAAAAGCCTTCTGCCTTTGCCACTACTCTTCCCGCCTCTGTTGATTGTTGTGTTTTGATAGCAAGCATTATCAATCCAACGCATGCTATATGATGTTTTTTTACTGGACTGTATTTACTTAAACTGTGAATTCTTACATCCTCCGTTGGACATGAGTTGATCCCAAATGTGAATACTGCTGATATGTACTAACGTTTTTAATCCTCCATCAGGTTGTTGATGGTGGAAAAGAGGATTGTCCGGTGTCTATTGACGATACTGAGTCTCCAGGTGAGCTTTAAATTGGAAACACTTTGTTACGCGTGACATTGTAGCTCTATCTAGTGTCACAACTGACACCATTCGGGGACTAGAAAAGAAAAAACTTGGTTTTATACAGCAATGTAGGATGTGAAGTGACCAAGTATTGCAGGGGAACTGTGATAATCTGTGGTAGTGGTAGTGGAATTTGTTGAACAGCAAGATGTCTACCCATTGCCTTTCCTGAATTTCTTCCATGGCAAGAAGTTAGATGCACTCCCTAGTTTTCAGGGGAAAATCAGCATTCATATGAACCACTCCGACCTTCTTGTAGCAAAAATTTACTGATCCTTATCTCCTGCGAGTCTGTGACTTTGGCTTTGGCAATGGCTTTATTTGTAAATTTTCATTATTTGCTGCAGATGATGGAACCCCACAAAAGCTGAAAGAGAAGCAACGCACCCCTGCAAGAAAAGGAAGGACTAGCAGCAAGAAAAAGACACCTACTAAAACACCAACTCGTCAAGTATCCACCCCGCAAGTTCCACAAGTTGTTCCTGATCTGTGGCAGGAGGCCAAAAAAACAGCTGAGGTTTGTTTTTACATCCTCCACTCTTATGTTATAGTTTTACTTTGATGATTTTATTGTTACAGTTGTCTTAAGGCTGGTTGCTCGTGCTTCATCAATGTCCCCAAAAGTTTCTCTTGTCTGTTTGATGCATTGCCTGTTGCCAGGCTTAAGTTTGGTTATCGACAATTGAGAATCATGAGTTTTTTATTTTTATGTCATTATTTTCATTATTTGATTATTCAATGAATGGTTAAACCTGTTGCTTCTTTTCAGGAGAATTCACGTATATTTGCCGGAAAACAGATACACCCATTCTTCTCTTCATTTAAAGCAGGGAAGAAAGATCAGGAGATAATTGAGCTCGAGAGTGATGAGTGTTTGGATAAGCGGAAGGAGAGACGTGCTGAGTTTAATCCCATTCACGTGTTTGAGGATGATAAGGTATGAAAGCGCCATTACTTCATACTCTGTTTCTTGAGCTTCTGTTTCCAAATGCCTTGACTTAACTGTACGCTACTATAGTGCATTAAGACCTTCTGTCTTTGTAACATTTATCTTCACAGGATAATGTGGATTTCCATGATTGGAGCAGCTGGACCTTTTTCGATGGGCCCTTCAGCAAGGATTTTGCCAGTCAAGCATCAAAGATGTCTTCCCTTAAAGGCACTTATGTTTCACTAAATCCTGATGCTGGCATTGCTTCAAATCCTTGTGGAACATCACTGCTTTGCAAAGATGTCTCTTCTAGCCAATTTTATGATACACATGAGCATACTTCAGTTATAACAAAGCCTGTGTCCTCAGTTGTGGCAGATGAAGAAGGAGCACCAATTGGTCTGCTGCAGAATTTAGAAAGGGTGAGACTACTCATAATTGTAACATATGAGGCTTTTTCGACAATAAAAACATTTCGTTGCTTTAAGGATTCTTGGTTTTCAGGAACAAAGCTTTGTTTTTGTTAAGAACTCGTGTTAGGTTTGTGCTTTGCATTCTGCTCATTAATTATTGATATTCTAGCAGGAATTTGGTGACAGCGATGAGCTCAACTCAGATCTTCTGCAAAATCTTCTACAGGATAGGTGGGTGATATTTCTTTCCTTTTAGCAGATATGCAGTATCCTATTCTTGTTTTTTTCCGGTAAAATGTCATCTGACTGAACAGAACCACAAATTTCCCTTAGGCTGAGAGCCTAAATATAAAAAGAATTACTCCCAGAAAGTGGAGACTGTTAGTGAGGCTCTTTCAAGGTACCTATTGTGAAGGAGTTTATGGAGTAACCTTTCAACAGTAAAGTTGGAATTACCAGTCAGAAGTAAAAATAATAGTAGACATGCTTTAGAAAAAAGTGAGCTAGCAAGATAGAACCGCGGTAACAATGCTAGAAGCCGTTGAATTTTCGGGGATCAGTGCTCAGACACAACGAAGTGCATCTTTTTTTTCTGCACCTTCATTTTGTCGCTTGATTTGTGTATCACTGAACCTTACTGTTAAGCTTGTTGCATTTAGCTTCAGACCTTCAGTTATCCCAAGTCCCAGTTGATTTCATCTGACTTGATTGCAATGTAGCGGAGTGCTGTTTGAGCTTTTAAAATTGACTAGTCTTCTCTGGCATTGCACTGTTCCGATTCAAGGATATTCCCTTAGAGCAAACTGTAACTAATTTATTTTACGTGCAGTATGATGTCACATTATCTCAATCGTGCTAATCAGCCTGAGAATAGCCTATGGACAAAGAAGTATCAGCCTGAAAAAGCATCTGAGGTCTGGAATCTAACCCAAATGTTTCTGTATTTTATTATATATGTAATAAAATTGTTGCCGTTCCCATTGTGGAATAGCCTGTTTCTTTGCATAGATTTTTCCATCCCATATTATTTATTGTACGTAAAGAAATCTTTTTTTATTCTCATTAACTTGGGCAGGTTTGTGGAAATGGTGAAGCAGTCAAGTTTATAAACGACTGGCTACGACTTTGGCATGCAGAAGATTTTAAAGTCAGGAGAAAGTCATGCAATGCTGACAACTTTGTGGTAGATGATGAGTATGACTCAGATGATAGTGCTTCAGATGCAGAAAATGGTGATGAGCAATCGAGTTTGAAAAATGTTCTTTTGGTTACAGGTCCTGTTGGGGTATGTTCCACCTCCTCGTGACCTTTTTGAGTGCTCTAGTAAAGTTCTCGGCATTGTAATCCATATTAATTGTCAATTTCTTTTTGATCTCATTGTTGCGCAAGTTCAATTGGTGTTCCCATAGGTATCCAATATTCCAATAAGCCTATTACAATGATGGTAAATGTAGCAGCTTAACAACGAAAAAAATCAAAATACATAGGATGTGTATTGCAGCTGTGCTTTGACCTCTTTGTCAGTTTTGGCTTCAATGTTCGAACTACTCGGTTCTCAGAGTGTCTCTGTCTTTATTCCTTATTTACTGCTTGGACGATTTAAATTAATGGACACTTCAAAAGCATTTCGGAGGTCCTGCATTAGTTTAAACTATAGAACTCTTATTTGAGTTTTATTAATCTGTGAAACTTTGAAATTTCAGTTCCAGATGCACTATGCTTTCTTTTCTCTGGAATGACATTTTTAGAAGCATACTGATTCTAAAAATCCATTCCTCTTTTGGTTTCTAATTTTCATCAAATCTAAGTACAAAAATGTTTTGCAACATACATAAAGTGCACATGATTTTCTAGTTTATAGTTAATTCTTTAATTGCACATGCAGAGTGGAAAGTCTGCGGCCATATATGCTTGTGCAAAGGAGCAAGGTTTTGAAGTCATTGAGGTAAGAAGATGCTTGCCATGTCCCAAGTTCATCTCTTCAAATTTAGAAATAAGTATCTCTGATCTATTTTATGCGCATTCAAGAAAATAGTCATCATTTCAGTTGAACTTTTTGTTTCTGAAATTTATGAGATAGCCACTCAGCCACTCAGGTATATGTTGCTCAAGCTCATACAAAGGCTCCTAGTGTAGAAATCCTTTTATGTAGAGAGCTAAAATAACATTTTAGCATTTCAAGATGTTATCTTTCTGTGTTCACTAACCCTGATTAGTAGTCTCAACCCCCAACCATAGTCACTTTGCAGCATTAGTTAAGATCTCATATAACCATGTCTTTCTCTTTTATATCATCATATTACTTGATGTTTTGAATAAATGCTATCGAATAGAAGCATTTGATACTGCCAGATATGTGACACTGCCTCCTTGTTTTCACTTGAACTATTCAAGCACTTTGCTACTTCTAGATATGTGACAGTGCCTTGTTGTCTTTACTTGAACCTTTAACTAAGATCACAATAAATGTTAGCTATATTGGTTTGAAAGTTTGTTTATGCGGATGGTGATGACTGATGTGAGTGTTGAGGAAACAATTTCTATGTAAAATTCTGCTTTTGTCTCGTGTTTTGACTTGTCAGTAGCATGAGTTAGTCGATGTGTTGTCGCGCAAAAGCATTTTGCCGTGGTCTCAAGGTGTTCAGCAGTGCCAAAATAGCTTGTTCACTTGCTTTGCCTAGCCACTGTCCTCTATTTTGCCAAACCTCTTGTTTGCAGAATTGCAGGATATGTTAATTAATGTGAAAAATTTCTTGCCTGCTTTTTTTAGTCTAGGCTAGGTTATTTAATCGCATAGAATGCAGCACCTGGTATGGAAAAGATTGCATACATTTGATTGCGTCCACACCCTGATAATGGCTGGGTCCAGCATGGGTAGTTACTAGTTGCCATACTCAAATATTTTAAATTAAAGTATTTGATTTCTCAACAAGTTTTGTATTTTTGTTCTCTTTGCAAGGTGAATGCATCAGACTGGAGAAGTGGAGCTATCCTTAAACAGAAATTTGGGGAGGCGGTAGGGTTGCATTGGCTCAAGCGGTCTGTCTTAGATGCCAAGTTTCTTGACTAGTCATATTAAACCAACTTAGTCCCTAAAACTAACAATCAACCATCTATATTTTCCCAGATCACAGGAAACTCCGATGGGTTCTCAGAGGAAGCTTGATTTCAAGTCTTCATCTATGCTTGGACATGAAGTACAAGCTCTTGATTTGAATGAAGATGCTGTGGAAGTGATATCACTGTTAGAAGAGGAGTCTGTCAGTGGAGCGGGAATCCAAACCGATGGTGATGGTAGACTTTCTACGGATCAGGATGAAATTAAAACCTTATTACTCTTTGAGGACGTGGATGCCACTTTATGTGAGGATCGTGGGTTCATATCCACAATTCAACAACTTGCTGATACAGGAAGGAGACCCATGATTTTAACCAGTAACAGTAAGAAATTATTTTGTTGATTAATCTCCTGTTTCTTATCCTAAAAGTTGTGAATATACTATATCAGTGTGTTATCGAATTTGATTCATGTCAAAACTTAGTCTTGATGAATTGTTTTCAGGTGAAAATCCTGAATTGCCAAACAATTTAGACAGGGAAGAAATTTCTTTCAAATTTCCATCATTGAAGGAACTGGTCCGTCATATATGTTTGGTAAGTGATTTATTTGTCATTATCCTTGCAAGGGCTCTCTCTTCATTATTTCATGTTATAGTTTCGTTATTGCATTATTCATCTTGGATGTCTTTTAATGCAGGTTTGTACTGCTGAAAATGCCAATGTACATCCCCACCTAATTGAACGATGCATTACTTTTTGTGGAGGTGACATTCGTAAAAGTTTGATGCATCTTCAATTTTGGTGTCAGAGAAAAGTGTGCATCAAAGGTCAGAGAGATTCAGTGTTTCTCTTTTCCCTTATAATCGGCTGTGTCATCAATTGCTGTATTTGACTGGTCCTTGATATCCCATAACCTGAAGACTTCTTTAGCTGTGATCAGAGTACTGCCATGTACTGTCTGTTGCGATTCCATTACTAGTAATGCTATTTTTAGTTGTGTCTTATTGTAAGTAATCACAGGCGCCTCTGATATTCGCTTGATTTTTCCCAGAAGCGGCTTTTTGCTATAAACTATAGTTGCATGATAGTGATTCTCTTACTTTCCATGTTCTGTGTTCATGTACGACAGTTAGTTTAGCTTGATCCGAAAGGTGAATTTGCATCTTGTCTCTTATCTGAAATTTGAATATCTCACTGACAATTATCATTATTTGTTCAGATGGGAAAAAGCAGAGTATGCATAGTCCATCGATTCCCAGTCTTGCAGCCATGCATTATACACTGCCAAAACTGATTCCTTGGGGTTTACCTTCCTCTCTATCTGAATTTATTGAAGCAGAGATTGCCAATTCGCTCTGCAAAGTGGAAAAAGATCAATCCTTGTTAGACAAGATTGTGGAAAATGAGGGTATTGAGCGGGATAAATTAGATACTGACGATGGTGAAGCAGGCATCATTGAAGCTAAAAAGGAGGCAATGATAAGGGCAAACTGCTTCTTACACGTAGATGACGATAATATAGCTTTTAGCAGTTTGTCTGAGTTCTCTAACTTCTCAGGTTCTCCGGTTGCTTTTACACGGCGCAATACCCGAAGAAAATTGGACATCGTGTTCTCAGATTCCGAAGAGGAATTTCCGAGTCATGAAAAACCAGCAGTATCAAATGGTTTATCTATTCAAGTTAACCATAATTTATTTCCTCCAGTTGATTCTAACTTTCCTGTCACCAGTCCGGTTTTTGAGGGCACACCAAATAAGTTTGGCCACCGTGTACTTAACTATGGATCAGGAGAAGTAGAAGAAACCAGACATCATTTCTCAGAAGCAGCAAATGCTAATTATTTCAACTCTTTGGCCGTGGGCAACTCTTGTAGCAAACAAACTGACCTTTTTGTTCGTTCTACTGAGGCTAATTTCCCAGAAATTAAGGATCATTGTCGACAATTGTTAGATTTGAACCACAGCTATTGTGAGGAACCAAGGGACTCCTTTAACCAGTTCAATGGAGAGTTCTCACAGACCCATGAGACATTGATGGAAGCGAGCATGAGCCAATTTCCCACAATGCCTCATGTTCATGAGGAAATTCTCACCATGGGTACTGCGAAGAATCAGACTGACCGGCCCAACCATTCAGCAAGTGATTATAGCAACCATACTCTCTGTCTGATGCCAGGTGTCTCTACACAACAAATTGACCATACAGAAACAGAAAACGTCATCCATCAATCTGTGAAGATGAGTAATACCGATTTTACTGGCTTTCTGGCAGATGGCAACAGCAACTCTATGAGCCCTGTAGTTGGGAAGGCTCTTAAGTTTTTTGAGGCAAAACCAGAGGAGCAACAGTATCAATTTTCGGATGCAACAAATGTCAAGTACATGATAGACCCGTGCTGGTCAATTGACGTGTCCTGTGTACCCGAGTCAACATTTGTTCCCGAGACTGAAGTGAATGATGGAATGGAAATTCAAGCGGGAAAGGAAGTGGACATTGTATCACCAATGACTACAGCCGATGTTGACACATCTATTCGGATGCCAAACGTTCCGGAAATTGAGCGAACTGGCATTGACATAAATTTGAACGTACGGAATGAGGATATAGATGATTCTCAAAGCGATAGCGAACATCTTGTAGCCAGTACTTCTGGTTGTCAGGTTATGGATGAATGTAGTCGCATGGACTTTTGTAAGAAATCCAAGCGTCTTCGCATCTGCAGATCGGAATTAAAATTTCCAGTACAGGATAGATGGAATGAACTCAAACTTGCAGATTTAAGACAACATTATATCTCCGAACATGAAAATGCGATGCAAATGCTAGACATCGCTTTCGGAGTCAGTAATCTCATTTCAGAGGGTGATTTGTTACTCCATGACTGCGAGTCATTAATCAATGTAAGATTTTAAAAGTTGTTCCATTTGTTATTTTCCCTTATATTATGTTGATGTTTTCATCACTGATGATATTAAGGTGAGCAGGATACGTATAACGAGGACATATGTTTCAGCGAGGAAACTTTTACCTTTGGGTGGCATGATCAGCAAGTTCAAATGACATCAGTAATAGCGGAACATGGGTATTACTTGTATGCAAAGGATATCAATGCACTGCAACGGAAGATGGGTGCAGACTATACACTCCATCTCAACTGGGAATTGCTTACTTCAATTAATAATTCTGCAACGTTGGGGAAGCTACTGAGATTAAATAGAAGCAAGAATCAAGTCTCACCAACACTAGATGCTCGACCAGCTGAAAGTTCAAGTACAAGGTGTGGGCAACCTCTCTGCTTTAATAATTTCATGAAAAACTGCATATTAAGAACATAGACCGCAGATATCAGCTACCTTAGCTTATCACTGGGGTGATACTCGTCCTATAATTTGAAACACGTCAGTATCAAATCCGCCCTTGTGGGTTGTGGGTTGTGGCTCCCTTTACCTTCCACCACCCAAAAAAAGAAGGAAAAAAGAACATGACCCTCTCTTGATTATCGTATACTATGCTATTGCTAGAAAGGAGGCTAAGTGGTGTGACAAGGGAAAAATTTGAAATAGTTTGGCCCACTTATGCATTGTTAAGGGTTCAATCGGTCAATCCTCGAACTGAATTGCTTGTACTGGAACAGTATTCCTTTGCAAACTAGGTTGCTTGTGTTCCTTTTGAAAAGCTGATTATTACATTGATTAGATTCTTTATAAGCTGATTAGATACATTTTGACCAGAAACTGCAGATTAAGAGAGACGCACCTTACGAATATTGTTCAGTCAATTACACCCTCGAGATCTTACCTTGCATTGAGAGGAAATGCACTCCATGAATATCTTTCTTCCTTGGCTCACATTTCAAGATCAGAAGATTCCCGTTTGGCTGAACGGGAAGCTGCTCAGAAGACAAAACGGAGAAGGTTAGCACTTTTCTTGTTGGTTCAACTCTATCTATTTTAAAGTGAAAAATGATGAATAAATTTGACCCGAGCTCTCTTTGTGCATTGCAGAATACGTGCAACTAAAAACTATTTAAGTAGTGGTGCACTGGACTTGTCTCCAGATGATATCTTATTGTTGAAAGAGTATTATTCATACAAAAAGATTTCAACCTGATTTTGAAATCGCGATGTAGCTAAGTTATCCATGTTTATTACAAGATGGTTGATGTAAATAGCTCACTGACTTCAAGTGAAGTTTCATGGAGTGGCACTGTTGATTTCAGCAGTCAGTCCTTGCAATCACTGTTGGTATAAGAATGAAGGAAAGTCGGATAGCATTAGGCCAACATTAGTCCATTCATGTTCAGGCAACTGCACAGGTGCTGAGATTGAAGGAGAGTCGGATAGCAGCAGGCCATTCGTGTTCAGAAATAGTTGACACATGTAATTGTTCATCGATTCATGTATTTTTTAGTCCTTAGCAGAGCCATAAATATAAGTTCCATATGAATCAAGTTGGTCAAAGAAATTAATTGGTCGCATTTTTGTTATTTACACATTTTGTTGTTGGTGATCCGGAAGAGAAGAAAGTACTTCCTTTGGTGGTTTCATTTCCATTCATTTGTTAAATATATACTGAGGTATATTTTAATCAAACGTTTAGAAATGAGTTAAAAAAAGGATGGGCATATAGCGGTTACAATAGTAGCGGGCATTGACCATTTGACCGTGTGCACTGGTACGATTATAATGAAATTGTCTGAGATTTAGTGAGATTATTATTTACTTTGGCCCTCTCATGTCCGTTAAATTTCTGCTTCGCGTATTGTTTGTTTATTGTCGCGCTTTCCTCCTTTTTCAATACTTTTTGTTACTCCTACACCTCGCATCATCAATTGTGTAGTCATTTGAGACTAAATTGTTGTATATAGAGGGTAGAAAAAAACACCTATCACAAATATATGAATGTGTCATTAGTCTACACAAGCACGAACCAACATCATCATCCTCGCTTTCTATCCGCATCCTAGGATAATCCCGTTCAAACATCTGGACTCCACAAGAAGAATAATGGTTTAGACCTTGTCATCCAACTTTTCAGGTACAAGGGGGACCATCTCCGTCCGACTCCGAGGTGTTCTAGGCGTCCTTGGGGTTCCTTGCGATTGTTGGGATAGCATGTGCCTCACATAGCCATAGAAAGTGCATCCTATGAGTGTTATGCCACACCCTAGTGCATTTAAACCCGATATTGGGTTTTTGAAGATCAGCCATGAAACTAGGACCGCAACCGCAACCTGAATACGAATTAAGGGGGAAAATGTTAACAAACTTCGAATCACGGTGTTTCATTTTCTCTACAAGTCTACATCTCACAATTACACACAATTACACACAGACTAAACTTATGGGACTAGTATGCGAACTAAATAGTCCCTTAATGAGGAAAATTGACTCGAAGTGACCTCTACATGGCCCAAACCCATATGTGGAAACTACTCGATATAACACACCACAAACACACTCAAACCCAAAATGACTTGACCCGAGTGACGTGTGTCAAGTTTATGCACAATGTTGCACATGTCAGCTAGCTTAATTGGTAAAATCATCGAGGGATGGTACTTGGAAGTTATAATTGGGTTCAAAACAAGTCAGGATTGAAACTACCCTTATCAATGGCTCCCAATTATGGGGAAAAAAAAAACTCAGAGTTTCAATAGCCATAAACTGCAAAAGTATACCTTGAGATTTCCAGCGACATTGAAAGTGACAGCAGTAGTAGAATGAATGACGTAAAAGATGGAAAAATTGAGACAAAAAGCCAACACCCCAGAGCCAAAGATGATAATTAAGGAATGGAAGACGGAAGGGTATGTATTCAGCCATACTATAACTCCAGGTCCCTCAAGTACCAAAGCCGGGACTGCTAATATACAAGTTGCAAATGGTGCCATGTAGAACACTGTATTTATGCTGTAAAAAAAATAAACGCACTGGGATCAGGTTTCATGCAAATTACCAACTTAAAGACCATCGAACGGGGAATGTCGGGAATGTGAAGGTATAGACAGAACCACGCTAAAAAATGGGCTGATATTCAATCCACTCTACAAAATTTATCATTTTTCCATTTTAGACAACTCACTATTTCCATTTGAAATTTTAAAACTAACCTTGATCATAGTCTTATAATCATAATAATATTAATAAGGACGGACAAATTAGACAACTATAATGACAGTATAAGACAGTTCAATGTTATTCTCAGATAAAATCATTTAGAAATCTACGTCAAATATAATCCCTCCAATTATTTGAGTAGAAGGCCATTATGTCCAGAACAAATGGACCAAAACTACTAACAGAACAAAAGTCTTTCAGTTGAAAATTCAACAAACTGGCCAAAGGTAAAGAAAGGTGATCGAACACGAATGAGGAAAGAGATGGTACCTATCAAATTTGTAACCATGCAAAAGAGATTCAGCTAGAATAGTCTTGGTAGAAGTAGCCAAACAACCAAATAATGCGGCTAAAAATCCAAACATGTTAAAGCTAAGCTCTGTAATAGAAGTCAGAAGAATCCCTCCGACAATTGGGACCAACGCAGCCCAGATTTTCCAGTCGAAGTGCTTTCTCCAGACCAACCACTGCAAAACAACTGTTCCAAATACATGGTTCCATCATCGAGAAATAGTTTGTTTGTTTTTTCACAAAAGCTAATATATGATAACTTGTAAACAATGTTCCCAACTAACCTGTTGTAGCAGGTGTAAATGACTTAATAGTCTGCATAAAGGAGACCGGTATGTAGCGTAAGCTCACATTCCCCAAGACAATGTTGATGCAAAACACAACTGACATGGGGAAAATCCTTTTCCAACGACCCTCGCTATCAACTGCTATCAATGGTTTTATCTTCAGGATCTTAATTGCCACAAAGGCTCCAATAGASGAGCATATRAAGTGAATGCARGATACAGTAAGAGGGAACTTGAAATCTAGTTTCTGCTCCGCCAAAGTCCAGTAGAAAAAAATAATAATATTAGCAAATCAAACTTTCAAAATAACATTTTTAAGAGTTACGAACATTGAGAAAATCGAGAAAATATGGGATTATGCACAGGAAGAGCATGACAGTTATAATGCATGACTTATGGCAAAATATATATGATCCAAATATATTTACAGAAATGGCACGCTAATCATTTTAATCAACAAAGCTACTATAAACATGAGCTTGCCAATTTCCCATCAGAATACTACTTAAAAGTTATGCCTTGAAAAAGGCAATGATCCTGACATAACTCTCCGCTGAAATTACCACAACGTCTTCATACCTATAGCCAATAGTGCTCTAGTGTCCCTCCTGATGTGAGAATTAGTTTTGCCCACTTCCCATATGACCATTACTTGTACCCTTTAAGCAATGATCCTGACATAAACCGTCCATGTATACACCATGATGCCTTTATAGAGAATAGTACAATAGTTCTCCACTTCTAGCTGCTCTAGTTCGCCCATAACCCCATACTACAAGCATTGAGTATATCCGCCTTTCCATTGCCTATGAATTATTCCCTTTGAAGGGAATGGTCCTGACCTAACTATTCTATGAAAATACCACAATACCTTCATCTCGATCTTTTGGGTGTCAAGGGAGTTACAAGAGCAATTAAGATGCTCACCGATTAAGATTTTGAACCCAGCTATATGACCCTTAATAATTATACCAATTATGCTAGCTAACGTCTACTCTTAATTCCTTACCACAATATAGCTCCAGTGGATCTAGATCCCTTGGAATATCTTTTTACCTAACTAGTACCAGTACACCATATGCCATACTAAAATCACAAGGGTCTACCTACTTACAAGAATACTATCACCAAGAATGATACTCTACTTGGGCTTGTAATTGAAATGAAGCAGTAGGTAACCTCATTCCGACATTAATGAGTGTATATGCTTCGTAATTGTAATTAACAGTTCAGATTGCAGACACTCAAAGGTTGATCAGATGCCTAAACTGACACACTAATTAAGCCCAAATGAAACTCCCATATAGTCGTCTGAAACGCGTGGAAGGTCATCAACTGACAAATTATTCGATGTAACCAAAAGACAGGAGTATCCTCTACTGATAGCTGAGCCAGTTTCTTTCCGGATACTAAAGGCAATTTTATGGGTCATCAATTGACACATTAGAAGCTCATTTGGATCATTAAATCAAACAAAAATGGAAATTTTATGATGCATATGTCATTAGTAACGCATCACCAACAAAAAAAACTGTTTTATGAACACAAAACTGTTCAATTCTACGAATCAACCCTGATTTAAAACGCCTAATAACACATTAAAACAACAAAATGTAACACAAATTTGATTGATTAACCCACAACAACAGCTCGAATAAACAAAATTTAACACAAATCAGAACATCATTAACAGAACAGAAATGTGAAACAAAATTAAGAACAAAATTGAGATAATATAAAATAATTTAAATAAAAATAACCTGAAAGATCCATTTGTTCATGATGATAACAGTAACATTAAAAGCCCACCATTGCAAAATTGCGAGAAGAGATCGAAACACTCCCCAATTACACAACCCTTCATCCATATTAACTTAAAACTCTTAAATTATCAAACAAAAGATCCAAATTTATACTAAGATCAAAGTTATTTCCAAAAACTAAAACAAACCCACTTCTTAAAATCAAAAACCCAATTCAACAAGGTAATCACTGTCTCAAAAGGAGACAATTCTTTTTTTCAAAATTTTTTTTTGGGGAAGAATGTGTGATTTTTTTGGGGGGTGTTGTAGTTTTGAGTAGGTGGGTGTTTGAATCACACCATGAAAATGAGAGTGAGAAATGAAAATAAGAAAGGAAGATTTGTTAAAAAGATGAAATGAATGAATTTATATGGAGAACACACAAAGGTGGGAGTGTCATGGAGAGTAAGATGGTGGCAAAGGAGGAGGAGAGAGGATATGACTAACAATAATAATATTGTTTAATTAATTATTAAACAAATTTTAATTCTAATTTTAATGGGTTTGGGGGAAGGGCGTTATTGTGAAGGTGAAGAGAAGGAGGTTTTTTTCTCATGTGTAACAATTTACTTAGTCTAAGGATAAATACATTGTACCACCGATATACTATTAGCAGGGCACCAGATGTATAGTTTTTGAGCATTATATTATAATAAAGTTATTAACTTTTGTTTTAAAAATTATGGATTATAAAGTTTTTAAGTTCATCCACTTAAATATTAATTCAAAAACTTTACAATTAAGCTCAATTAACAAAGTGGTCATTATTTAACTAAAACAAAACGCCTTATTTGTGACAGACACTATCCGTTACAAGCTGAAGACGGATAGTATCCCTCTCATAATAAGGCAAGTGGGAGGGCTAGTGGGGGAGAAATGGAGCACCCCATGGATACTCTCACTTGCATATTGTGAGAAGGACATCATCTGTCTTCAACTTGTAACGGATAGTGTCCATCTTCAATGAGAATTTGGGTAACTAAAAATAGTTATTATATATTAAAAAGTGATCATATTTTTCTCGTCATATATACAACCTCCGTAAAAGTGTAGATAATACTTAATAGACATGCATTTGGTCATTTGGACAAGTCAACTTTGAGGAGAGAATGAGTCACTGAGATAGTTGATGTGGAAGCACTAAAATTGTAAAATTAATGGCTGAATATTCCGATTATGGGTGCTACTTGCTATAGTCAACCAAGATTCAGAGTCAACACCAGCCAATTCTTTAAATATGACAGTTAGTTACATTTGCCATATTCTCATCAAGAAAACTAGCCGATTCTTCGAAATAGGACCAATCTATCTCATTTGTTCAATGATGGAAATATGACATGAATGGCTCAAGTTGGTCATCAAGTCGACTCTGATTAAATGCTTATTATAACTACTTTCGTTAGTGAGTTAAAACATTTTGTATTCTAGATTTATAGTTAGCGAAATCAACCTATTACGAACTAAAATAGGTTAGAATAATACAACAATCATTTTAGAGTCACATATGCAAAGAAGGTTATTTAAGGAGTTTGTTGAACACCAAAGTTGGCTGGTGTAAATGGTAAGAGTTTTCATGTCTTAAACAAGCGGCCACTCTTGCGAATGAAAAAGTCAAACTTGGGAGGGGTCTACCCATTAAATTGCCTTCAGTACCCCGAAAAAGACTGCCTCAGCTGTCGAGAAGTGTTCAATACTCCAATTTATTTAGGGACTTGTTAAATCCCGCGCACAAAATACTAAATACTACAAACTTTTTCCATCTTATTCCGACTTTACCCCTTCCATTTCTCACGCAAAGAAAGACAAAAAAAAGGAAAACCCATAACCACCCCTCCCCAGCACCCGGCCACCATTCCCCCGGCCCCCTCCCAACGTCGATTACCCCTCTCCCCTCCCTCGCCCTTCCCAGCATTGACGGTGAAGATGAATAAATCAAACGAAACAAATTAGGATTTTGAAACGAAAAAACAAAACAACACCATTGTAATTCTATCTTCCGACGACGATGAAGATGAAAAAAATGAACAACGTCAAGAACACTCGCTCGTTCGCTCAAATTCAAAGTATAATCGTTGCAATTCAATTTCTAAATCATCGACATCGAAAACGTCAAACGTTAAGTCGACGAACAAAAAGAAGCCTCAAATTTGTCCATCATTGAAATCGAAACTGAAACTTAAAACTGCACAGTCTACGCTGCAATTCAATCCATAAATCATTCGATGATGTAATTTTTTATGCTTTATTATACATGAATTAGTAGAATATGACATTGGTTGAAGCCCGGAAGGGTTGAATTGTTTTTTTTTATTTTTTTGTTTTAATGAAGGGTAGATATGAAAAATAGAGGTAAAGTGCCTAGGATATAGTAAAATTATATGCGTGGGATTTACGTTTATTTATTTTATGAATAAGACTACAAAATCAATAGACTTCAGAGCTCCAATGACAACTTTGCATTAGCACAATAGCACGTGAAACACGTGGACATTATGTGAGGTGCTCAATTACGCAATAAGCTTAGGCTTTTTGTAAGAAAACTTGAACATCAAATCTTCACAATTGCGGCAATGTTAGAAACGGAAACAATCGGAACTGTCATTCCCAAAGTTCCAAGGAAAGGTCGATACGAGCAATTAATTGGTAACGACTCATGACTAGACAATTTCACAGACACACAAGAACTCAACTGAGATCATTGTGCCTCTGGGTCTTATACCGTGTTACACTGTTATGTCATTCACTGATTCACGTAATGATAACAATAACAAGTCATTACGCCATACAACAATCTCTCACGAGACCAAATGGTCCATACAATTATCGATTGATTTAAGATTGGGTTTCCAAAATCAATTATTTGATCAAGGAATGAAATAATCAATGGAGGGGGGGATAATATACAAGACGATAATTTCCTAAAGCTTGGTTACCGCTATTTCCTTGACCCAAAAGATTGAACATTTTTTAAATTGCATTAGCTTTGCCATTTTCAAACCCTGAAGCTATTCACATTCCATGGCAGACTAATATATATTACTTATGAACAATTACGTCTATTATTTGCCCAGATCTTACACTTTCAGGGCAAGTTTTCAAACGCCCACCTTACTCTCTTCGCAGGTCTGTCTTGGTCTTCAGGAGAATCCTCAACTATCCACCTCTCATCATCATTGTTGACGAGTTCTTCCCTAGATTTATCTACTACTTCCTCGAGGTTCGAGAATAATGCACTCACCTGATCATGGTTGCTATTCTTCTCCGGAATCTCAGCCAGATCCTGAGCATCATCAGGTGGGGTCTCAATTATATCACCAGGAGCCGAGTCGAAGCCTATTTGACTATCCGCAGTTTCATATGGTTGAACCTTATCCTCATTCTGGCACTCATGTATCCTTGTTTTTTCAGTAGAGTTGTCACAAGAGCGAGAGTCGGACGATGAAGCATCCTCAGGATTCAGTTGAAATCTTTGGTTATGATCTTGAGATGAAGAATCAATGTGGGGCTCTTCCGCTCTATCTATTGACTCAAGTTCCATTTGACCCAAATCGGGATGAGCAAGATCCCCGTCAATTTTGACCTCCTGTAGTAGTAATAAATAAAGACATTTCAGTTTTGGGATACAACGATTACAGACAAATTCATAAATCCAAAGTCGGGCATTTCTGCGCAACTGTACATCACAAAAGAGGGGATTCTTTCAGCTTAATATATACAAAATCAGCTTTGCTGTTAAAAAATTAAGTGATAGATACAAATTTATTAAACTAGAAGAAGAAAATCAGAAGAAACCCCCAGGTAGCAGTTGATCAACCACTAAAAAGGTTAAAAAGTAGGAACTGAGTTTCAGTCACAATCAGATTCAACAATCAAAACAAGCCAAGGATCAATCGTCAAAGTTTGTATAAAGGATTTATTATTAAATTTATGTAAAACTGCATTACAATTAAGACAAAGAGTCACATATAATCTCACAATTGGCCAAAGTTAAGGGGGCTAATTACCACTTTCGCGAAGTTTAAACTATACCTTAATAATTTAAAGGGAAATGATAAAAACGAGCTAATTTAGGAAATTAATATTTGATATATTGCTATTAATTACATCAATTAACTACATCATTTTTTGTGCAATTTTATCATAAATTCTTAGATTAATACCAAATTTAGAAGGCTTTAACTCCTTAAATACAACCCTAAGGGCTGTATTTAACATTACCCTAATTTAAAAGGGTTACTCGATGAATCAGCGTCAATGTCAAAAATGGTTACCAACAATAGAAAAATGATCACTAGCTTAGATGGCTGGCCACCGCCACCGGTGGTACTAAAAGGGTAGCTAATGATATACTTCCTCCGTAATGTTGTGATGTTCCCATTTGACTTTTTGAGGTCATAAATAGCTAGAAAACTATGAAATATTATGATATGATGCAAAGATATTTGCATTAGTGATGAGAATAAGTTTTTCACAAATATATTTTCGACAAAAAAATTATAATATTTACATACAAAGACACACTGTTAAAAGTGGCACGTAGAAGGCTGCCTAAAGTCAAACAGGAACAACATGTAGTTACGGATGAAGTATCATTTTTTTCTAATAAAATAGTTGTATACAAAACTTGTACAAGGAAGCCTTTTACAAGTCTTTGTGAGAAATATGTCGGAAAGTGGGAACTTCACATAAAACAATACAAATTCAACAATACAAATTCCATTCACTTCCTTAAATTTGCATGTCTAGTAGCAAAGCACTCACCGTGATGGAAGACAGAGAAACTCCTAATCGCCCAAGGGATTCTCTCTGACCATAAAGTTGACACTGCTCAAGAAGCTCTGTCATTCCCGAATCCGAGCTATCAATACAACCGGAAGGCCTTTGTAATGGCATATTAAGTAGACCAATGTCCATATTCGGAACTGGTTCCGTATAAAAAGCACTCCCATTCCAAATTTTCTCAGGGCTTCTTTTCTCTGATATTATTTCAATCCCATTGTCATTCTCTTTATTCACCGGTAACGCTGGGGAATGCGATAAATTGTTTCCAGGAGATGAAACACATTCATGGGAGCGACTTTTCAGGAGTTCATAAATCAATCTCTGGATATGCGCACGCTTCAGAGATGCTTCAGCAGGCATAAACCAGTCCTGCTTTAGCTGCAAAGGTTCCGTAAACAATAGAGAACTCTTACAGAAAGAAACTTGCACAACCAGTATCTAAGTATAATCATGAGTGAAATAAATCTAAGAATATCAATAAATAATAAGGCAGTAATAAAGCCGAAACAAGTTAACAAACCTATATCTTAGGTAACCATGTAAAGGCAATAAAGCAAAAGAGGGAAATAAATCTAATGATATCGATAAGTAAAAGTGTGTGGCCATTAAAAAGTTAGCCATCAAAAGTAAAACTAGTCGATTACCAATTTACCATGCAACGATACAAATACTCGCTTTATTTTGGCTTGGGTATGTGATGAAATAAAGCAAAACAGTTCACATAGCTACCTGCACTTCTTGTATTGTGAAATGGATGCAATTTTAAATGTAATTTTCACATGGCTTAGGTTGAACAGCTTCTTCGTGATTTCAACACAACGGTTAATTGTGTACATCCGACCCACCCCCTTACCCCACCATAAGCAGGAGGAGCCTTTGAGTTTTTGAGGTAATGTTCTTGTAGTATGCTAATGTTCTAATATTCCTCCTAATGACTTGCAAAGAATGAAGTTCATTTGATAGCCAACTGTGGGCCAACAAAGATGTCAAAGACCCATTGAACTTTAAACCCATCTAGCCGTGAGTACCTTAAAAATACTTTAATCATTTATTACATAAAAATGCACTAACTGAATAAAAGAGAGCTACCAGAAATAGCAAAGACTTAGCAAGAGTAGAATACTCACAAAGTGGTCAAACTTATTGATCCGGAAAGGACTGAAGTTTAGAGGTGCTTCGTCTATAAAAAGTTCGGCATAATGAAGCAAGAAGAGACCGCAGTCCGAACAATTTTCTTGCTGTGGCAGCTGGCTCAGAAAATAAACTTGGAGTTAATGCAATGACATGTATCAAGTCTCGAACATAAATACGGCTGAAATTTTTTTGAACATATACATGCATGGTTCAGTGTAATAATGAGGGCGGGTGAACTGACTGAAATTTTTTGAACATAAATATGGCTGAAATTTTTTTTGAACATATACATGTAATAATGAGGACGGGTGAACTGACTTCCTTATAAGTGAGTTTGAGCAACGTTGCATGGTTCAGTGTCCGTTTCGGTTTGAACATAGCGTTTTTTATAGGGGCGCAGTGGTGCAACTTCATACCCTATTTTTAAGAAATAAATAATATTCAGTGTAGTAAATAAGCATGTTAATTCTGTTGTAGTAGTTGTGGTCTTGTGGATAGTATATTTAAGTTTGAGGTCATCGATTCAAACCTGGTCGGCTGGTCGTGAGCAAATAATACTAATTACCATTGTGTTATATACTTCGTATATTTTGCCCAACCAAACAAGGGTAAGGGCATGCCGGCGTGGTCATATTTGTTCAATTTAGTGGTTTTGAATTTTGATATAGTAACATTTTTGTTTATACTCATAATGATGAGCATGAGCAAAATATGGAACCGAATGCACTTAGGGATATATTTAATAATTATGGAAGTGGACAAAAAAATCATTCAAATTTCATTTCGTTTAAATCAGATTGGGAGTCGTAACAGAAAAAGAGTTCTTTGGCATTGAGGGAAAAAATTACAAGGTACTAAGTTTGACACTGGGAAGGGTCAGACACATTAGTAATTATACTAGAAATTTTTATGTTTAAACTTAAATTTCCATCGGAAACGTGGATCTGTTACTACCATTGTGTTGATTTCATGCACCATGGACCAAATCCTAGAATCGCCTCTAGTTCTGAACCACGTTCATTTAAAAAAAAAAAAAAAAAAAAAAAAACTTAATACATACGAAAACTTAGTCACTCTCTTTTGAGGAATTCAGGCTTTGAATAAACATAAAATCACCTAGAGAACCATAAATTCGTAAATCTTAACTGTCAAACTCCTAGACTAATGACTTTTGAGGATTGAAAATTAGAGTGAAAAGCATGAGAAGTTATTGTGTTACATCTAATTTCCATTTCCAGGCCATTCCTCTGCCAACATGTTAATACAAAAACATTACCACAGTACACAACACCTCAAAATTTCCCGCTTACATTGTCAAACTAATGGACCCTTAACACCTTAAGTTAGGTATACAAAGTAAGAGCTTAACTTCATGTACCCAAAAATCTGAACATTAAAGATAGAAGTGGAAACAGGAATGGTTTAAAGATGTACCTCAAGTGACAGAAACCTTAAATTTAAAAATTTCGAAGCGATATCCTCAGCAGTGTCCTTTTGTCTTTCTCTCCACTCTTCCAAAAGGTAACTGCCGGTTCAACAAAATATCAAATGTTCATTAGAAAGACATACTCTATTACATAGAAATCATAAGAGAGCAAAAGGATTTCTCACCAACATAGTAAGATTTGTAACCACCTTCTTTTTCTGATACAAAACAAACAAGGCACTCAATAGAAGAGGGGAGGGGGACCATGGACAATAGATATCAATGCCGAAAAAAATATGAGCACAAATTTCTAAATTTAGAACAGCTAGAAATGAAGAACGAAGAACAATTCTTGAGGTGAAGTAAACAATACCACAACCCAGGAGTTTCAGCAAACAAAATAGGCCAACAAAATTTGGAACAGGCAAACTTAGGTGTACAAGATCAACCACAAACCAAAATGACAAGCTTATAGGAATTAGATGCTGTCCTTCCCTAATAAAGACCATGTTTCTACGAATGGCCACATTAGCCAAAGTCCGTGCTTTTTCCAAGTAAAAAATTTAATACTGAAGCAAAGATCCTCAACTTACTCATATTGCTGCTGTGTTGCACCAGCGCACACACAAAGTCCAGAATTAAATTGTCCGTATCTCCTTCCCCTGTTTCCCAATTCCTTTTCTACTTATGGCCTCTATCAGTATATGTGCGCACAGCGCACTCGCCTATAATTAATGTTCAGACTCGCGTTCTGCTTACAACATAAAAGCTTAAGGTACAACAAATATATGCTGATATTTGACATCAGAACAACCACACCAGAAACCATAAATGACATCAAGAGTGTTCTACCTCAAGCACTTAGCGTCGTTTGAATGAAGGGATTTGGAGGAACCAGGAGGGAGGACACTATATCCCTTTTATGAAATGTAATCGGGTTTGAGGAAAATGGAGTGTTTAAAACACCTTTGACCCCTACCACCCCCTATCTCCTACTATTGTATAGAAACAAAGCTTAAATGAAACAAACAGCAATCAAAGTACCTCTGAAAAAGATCCTTCAACCCTGCATGACTTCCTCTGATAGAATCCATATGCAATATACAAGGAACCTTCAAAGCTTCATTAACGTTCTCATCTGAATGACCACCAAATACAAGTAAAGATCATAACAGTTACTACCAAAACTATGATCTTAATATAGTTCTACACTTCCACGAGACACTCACCATTGAAGTTGGCAACTTCACCAGGATGACATAAGACTACCAAACTCCAATGTAGACTGGAATACAAGCAACAATCCGGTTAATGCCCAGCAGAATATTTTACAAAACAAATACATAAACCATTAATGAACAGAGCTGTGTGACTGTCTCCATACTTGTAATTAACTGGTATGAATATGTAGTCCTTCTCAAAAATGTTCACTTTTCTTGTCCACCGCCGAACCCGCTGAAAAGCAGCCTTACCATCAGAAGCACTGGAAGGATTTTTGTCCAGATCAGCCAGCTTTCGGAAGAAGAAGCTACTGAAAAAATGAAAATTATGCCTTCGTTCGTGGGGAATTCCATTCCTCAAGAACCTGTTAAGGGTGTAAGTTAATAAGTGTAGGCATCAAGACACAAATAAAGGAAATTGATATTGCACGACCATAAAATTATAGAAAAGCATTGTACTAAACAAATTCTACTTTGCATGATCCAAGAAAATCTGAAGTTTTGTAAGGCGATGAGGGATGAGGCAAAGACGCATGCCTCATAGAGACAACACACAAGGCGCACTATTCTTGCAAACAAATATGTATATTTAAAAATAAAAATAAAAAAAATAAAAATAAAAAGATCAATAATAACATCTCTTATTCGTTCCATTTCCAATTGAACAAAAAATTAACTATTCTTTGATTCTCGATTATGATGAAATAAAGCAAATCGGCTCACTAAAAAGTCTGCACTTTTTATATTGTTACATTCAAGTCATTCTTTGCAAACTTCAAGCAATTATCATCATGAATAATGCAGAAAACAATCTCTCTTCTGTATTGTTGACATAAGGGGAAGGTTGCACACATCTGAAACCCCCCTAACACACCATTTGAGTCTTTGAGAGAGCCCCCGAGGCGCTAGGATAATAATTTTTTTGTTGAGTACCGGTTTGGGATTTTAAAGAAGGCATATATAAACCTAGGGATAATGTGGCAAAGAGAAGGACATAATAAAAGAGCTAGAGGTAAGAAAATATGGAAAATGCACAGTGGTGTGTCTCGCTAGTTGATCCTATCTACAAGGCACCGTGGTGTTTTTTCTAGTGTCTAAATTGGGCACACTCTTTTAAACTAAGAGGAAAATGAAGTCAATAATTGAGCCGATAAATATCAAAAACTAAAGAATACTCGTTGACTTAGATAACACTAAAGGTTCTGCACGTGTTCACACTTCACATTACAACTTACAAGCCTTGTTTCAAGGAGCGCTTAAAAACTTGAGAGGTCCTTCTGTATCTTAATAAACAGAAAACTTTGTATGATGCTACTGCATTTATACTAATCTCCTATGAATGATATATCCACTCCTCCATTCATCAATTAGCATGAACCTCTTAAAAAGCTCTCATTTGTGATAACTGAAAAGATCTTCCAAGTGAGAAAAGTTTGTGTGTACTCTGAATAACCACATTCCGCTTTCATAAAAGCAACTAAAAATGGGATTTGAAAGAAGCTACACCATATTCCAACATGTAGGATGTAACTTCCAGTGACCTAAATATAAAAACAATCAAACAAACAAAGCACTAGTATATGAAATAGCGTCAATCTGTAATAAATGCCAGCTAGAAGAAATCAATACTTACGTAATGTAGAAGTCGATGATTGTATCATTCACGAAGACTTCAGGCTGCAATAGATCAACATCACTCTTTCTGACAGATACAGCATCTAATTCACCTTTTGGGTAGACAACTTCTTCAAAAGGTTCCTCAAAACTAATTTAACTCATATTTAGAAACTAGAGCAAAATCTAACATTCTCCGAAAGAAAAGTGAAAAGGTCATATTATTTATGAAAGAAAAAAAAAGTCAACAAGTTTACTTACTTCGGAATATAAGGGTCGGAAGAAGACTCACTATCCTCTAAAGGATCAGCATCTCCATCGTAAATTGTAAAGCTACGTGACAATGATGCAGTCATGAGAAACGTCATAACTAATCTCCCAAAAGTTCATGTGCGTAAATAATCATCATAAAGTTAATTCCTAGTTCTCGTATGAATGTGTAATTGAAAGTAAGTGACAAATTGAGGAGGTATAAATAACAAAGCCTCAAAATCACAACATATTATGCCAAACCAAAAATGGACTGAAAATGAAAGTTTGGTAAGAATGACATTTCACATGTAAAAACAACACTCACTTATTCCCCATGCCTAAGACGGCATTGTGTCTCACTCGTAGTGACATAATGTGCTGTTTTTGCTGGGACCAATTGGGAACCAAAAGTTCCACCACTTCAGCGCCTGCACAAGACTCAAGAGGTGTTAAAATAATTCGTGAGCAATCACAAGCAAAATCTAAGGTACTCCACAACCACAGCGTTCTTAAATTGGGTGTAGATTGTTATTCCAAAATACAGGAAGAAATCTAATAACAATGAATCAAAAAGTGAGCCAAACCAAGCAATGTCAGACAAGAAAGACAAACCTGAGGTTTTGTTGGCAACTTCTGCGTGAGATGAATCTTTTGCCAACAGTCGAATTCTCACTTTTGCAACATTAGCCTGAAAGGCAATACCAATTATCTACTTCAACATGCTCCGCATAAGACTATAAGAGTGTGAGAGAGAATATCATTTCAGAATGTATTCAATGAAACTAACCAAGCTACTACACTGAGTCTCAATATTAAGAATATCATCAACTTTCCATTCGGAGCTAGATGCTTCAGACTCCTCTTCAAAGGCCTGCGTCTTCAATTTAATCGAGTCTCCTGAGATCAATATCAGGGATGCTGGAAAATATTTGTCACCATATGCAACATAGTCCGTGTGAATTGCAATAGTATCAATTAAATCCTGCCAAGCATATTATACATGAGACAAACAAAAGTAAGAGATAATCTCTATCATCGGGAGAGTGCCCAACAATGTTAGCATCTTCACTGATAATTACTTTTCTGAAACCAACCACATTTTCGAAAAGCCAATCCAACGTATGAAAAAATTATTATTTATAGGGGCAAGGAGGGAGAACGATTTAGCGATTACCATATCCAAATCATAAGCTGACTGACTGTGAGCTTGCCCAACTGTTGGATCTAGAATACATTATTAAAAATATTAACACCCAATAAGTTCAAAAAATACAAACTGTGCGCACTTGTTTAGGAGGTATAAAAAAAAGGCCAACAAGCAACATAAGAATACCGTTATTCTCTTCCAGCTCAGAATTAGGGGTTGAAGGACAGCTGTCTTGAACTATATCATTAATATTCAACTCTCCAAAATAAACAGTACCATCCTGCAACATTATATATATAATTATGAATTTATATTCAAGAATAGACGCATGATTTAGAACATGAGAAATAGAATCAAAGCACAGCTTACACCGCATGATGATTCTGGGATAACAGAGCTAACATGACCATTATCAGGCAGAGGTCCGAGCTGGGTGAAAACTTTCATCTGCATGCTGGAGAGTTTGTTTCTCTGATCAACGCTGATGTCAGTAAAACCGCAACGCTCTTTTACAAATCTTTCTGACATCGGACAGAAGCCCTCCGACAATTCACAGCCAAGTTTTTGTGGTGCCTCTAGAGGACCAGCTGAGCTATCATCGGTAGAATAACGGTCATCATCGTCACCACCACCACCATCATCATCATCATCGAGTGTAACAGTGGGGATTTCCTTAACGAGAGCACCAGTCCCAGGTGAATCTATTTAAAAAAAGGTGAACACAGAATCAAAGCTGATAAGTTCCTCGGCCCCGCTTAAAGAAACTAGCAGACAAAATTGCCGATCAACTAGAGGTTTAGAATTCAAATTTCAAAGATCCAAATGAGTAATGAAACGAAGATTACAACAATAAGCTAGAACATGAACGAAGAATACATTTAGCCACACGAAGTTCTGAACCATGACATGGTATTATCAATAGATACAGAGTAAGCCAAAGAAACACAATGCTGGTGTCCTAATGTGGAACATAACCCATCAATATTCTTACTACCAGTGCTTGCTTGGTGTGGAGGTAATTGTTACTAGGGTAATAGAGCTTAATTAAACTATAAATGGAGGAAAGTTATGGTGCTGGAATACAGAAATGAGGGAGAGAGTGCAATAGTTGCGCCATATACCTCTCTCTGTAAATGCTCCATATACCTCTCTCTATGAATGGAATCATGATTTGTCAAAAAAACAAACTAATCAAAATGATGATTAACCCCTCCTACATTTATTCCAAATATACGTCTCTTAAAGACATACAAACCGGATGGTTGACCATGAAAAAAATGTTAGTTGCATATATCTTTCCCTCGCTCAGTCCCTCCCTCACTTAAGCTCAAGAAAAAGGAAATTTACCTTGTTCTGATTACATCTATCAAAGCACGTTTAATATAAAAACAAATTAATCAAGGTTCATGTGCAATGATCCAAAAAGATCCGCAAAAATGCTACATACTCACCACTAAACACTATGTTTCTCCATCCAACAACCAAATCTCCAATGGACAGCTACAACACATTGTAGCTTGACATGCCACCTTTTGCTTATTAGCTAAATACTCCCTCAGTTATGGGTTACAAACTTTGCTGGGTAGAGCTAGTATGCTTGCAAGCCAATCACATTTATGCTAATTCCAATGGTAAGCTACTAGCTTGATATGATGATTTTTTAAAAATGCTAACTTCAAGTTTTCATTTTTTAAAAGCATTGACTCATTGCTTAACACGAGCATTTTTTTTTAAACAAGTCATTGCATTAATCAAAAAGAAAAATACGCACATAAAACCCTTATAAATACAATAACACATAGACTAATTGCTATGCATAGGCAGTGGACTTTAACAAAAATATCAAAAAATAAGCACATAACATTTTTCCCGCCTTATGATAATAACATTTTTTTAGATTTGAACCCGCACTTTACCCTTTTCCTTTCATAGAAACTTAATACAAGCGAAAAAATAACAGTCTTCTGTTCAAAAGTTGCTTTGTATATAAACGATTCAAAAATGGCAGATAAGAGAGATTTAAAAGCTAAAACTCCAGATTTCACGTGGAATGGTAGTTATATAATGAGTTACATGAATAAATTCATGATCATTACTAGGTTAATGCGGAAATAAACAATTCAACTTATCCGATTATCTTCCTTTTATTAGTTTAAATGGTGCTCAAGTCCTCGAGGATTTACATTGCAAGTGGGTGGGGTTCTGGATTATAGCAAAGTAATCACAAGCGAAATGAAGCAAATGAAGTCAAAATGCTAGGAAAACTTGACTGGCTTTCATTTATAGTAGCAAACAATGAAAACTGTTAACAATGTACTCGCTCCGTCTCAGTCATTTGTTTACCATTTATATTCATTGTGAGGGTTATTTAATCAAAGGTAAAAAATGATTGAGCCGGAGGGAGTAGTAATTAATACACGAATCAATAATTACTATTATTTTCCCCTAAACTGAGCTTGATCACAGATGTCTTACACACTACATTCAATCTTTTCCAAGTATAGAGTCGCCGTGCCTTAACAGTTCCGCATGATGATTCATGTTAGTCGACCCCGAATCACTAGAATTAGCAAATAACTGAGAATGCAGGTAATTGAGCGAACAATACAGCAAAAATTCACTACAATTAATACATAGGATACTGTACATTAATTAAATTGTCACAAATTTGAAGGAGTTCGAGTATAATTATACCGTGATCATTCGAATTAGGGCTAGCGAGATCCGAATAAATCGCCGGCCATGGAAAAGGTTCAGGATTATCTTCGTCTCTGAATTCAAACACATCTTCGTCTTCTTCACTGCGCGTTGATTGCTTCATTTTCGATTGAAATTAATTTATTTGGGGAAAAGTGGTAAACCCTAATTCTGCACGCAATTGGGGATTTAGAAGGAGAGAGAAAGAAAGCTGGTTGACCGTTGTGTGTCCGGGATTGCGAAAAGCAAATAAAACGAATGAAACGTTTCGGAAATGTTATTTAATGATCTGGATTCATGTATTCAAGTAAGGCTAGACATAGAAAACGGGTAAATTGGTTGGGTTCGGGTCGGGTCGGGTCGGGATACGATAGTTTGGGTTGGGTCAATTTTGGGTTTGCTGGCTTCGGGTCAAGTCGGATCATCTCTGGGCCAATTATTATCAAGTTATTCATGGATAATAATCAATTTGCAATAATAAACATTTGAGTAGAGTCAATTCGAGTTTCGGGTCTTGAGTTTAGGTGTCGGGTCGGGTTTTTTAGGTCAGGTCAATTTTGTCTAGTCTAAGTAAGGTGTTGTTATTTTCTACTGAAAAATGAGATAACTTAACTTAACTTAATGGAGGCACATAGCTGAATTAAACTGAATGACGTTGAACTGAACTAAACTATAGAGCTGAACTGAACTGAAATAAGATGAAAACAAGTCCACAAGAACATGGTCTTACTCATATATCCGTTATTACTAATTATTATTTGAGGACAACCGTGTTGTGACGAATAGAAAAATATCACGTTATGATAAATAATGATTATTTTATATTAAATGAACATTGTAGAACAACAAAAGGTAATCACATTTAAAGTTGTTACACCATATGACAGTCTAATAATATAATTTGTGTACACAAATAAAGATGACAAAATTTCTACAAATTGCGTACTCAATTAACAATGAGTATTAAGTATATTTTTTTACCCATTTAACATCTAGAGCAATCACGGGTCGGCCCCATGCGTGCTTGGGTCAGGATGGTAAAAATGGCCCATATGTGCGGGTCGGACCAAATGAGTGGGCCTATTTAGCGTGCCCAAACCCGGTTATTATGGGTTAAATTGGGCTTTTCAGGCCCTAAAATTATCGACTTACAAAACGAGAAAAAGTAGCATAATACCTTCAATTAATACTTCCAAAAACGCAGTTAGTTTATAAAATCGTACAAAATATGATCATGCATATGAATTAATCTCAAAAAAATACTGTATAAGAAAGACAGCTATCGAGACATTAATTGCTTAATCATGTCTAGTAGATAACCCCTCCGTTCTTCTGTTTTCTTTCTACTAACGAGTTATTTATAACTTTAACGCTACTTAACAAACTTCATAAGAAAAAAATATTCCCTAACTAAATAATATGAGTCGGGCAGGGCCAAACGCTAGGCCAAAATCCGGCCCAAGAGCAGTTTGGGTTTTTTGGGCCCGCCCATGGTCTTTTATGAGCCAAAATAAAAGGCTCAAGCCCTTAAAAAGGGTGGGTTGGGCTGATGGGTTTGGGTTGTTTGATCACTTCTAGATACACTTGGGGGCATTTGGTTCGGGAAAGGAAAGAGAATGAAATGGAGAAAAGAAAAAAAGGGGAAAGAAACGAGATTACCCCAAATTTAATATCATGTGTTGATAACAAATAAGAAAATGAATCAATGAATAACCCATTTTTACTATCACCACAATCACAACTCACATCCAACAAACACAAACCTTTACCAATACTATCACCCACCACAACCAAAAAACATCACCAGTGCCGATGACAACTCCTCGTCGTCGGCGACAGTTTTTAATTCACATCATTTTCTCACCGTCCTCCCATCCTCCATGCGAAACTCCTCCCGACAACAATATAGCCACCACCAAAAAAATCCATGAAACCCTTCCCTTACACCAAAAATCTGAATACCCCAACCAAACGCTCCCATAGTGTACCACGTCATCGTAATCTTCAATCAGTAAGAAAATTGCAATTATGCATACCATGTCTATGAATAAGTAACTACAATCTACATGAAATACAAAATTATGAATTTTTATTGCCCAGGGCTCATGATAATACGGTACACCGAATGTACCTTAGTTTTTTTTCCTTATAAAAACACCCAGATGGAATTCATTCATTTCATTTAAATCGCTCTTGACAATGATACCAGTATGACACGTAGAAGAGTTTCGTCCAAACTCTCCAACGCAGACACATTGAACCAACATGGACAAGTTCATGTCAACAATATCCAACTCCTTAGTAGCATAAGACCAACTAACAACATCAAAACCATCGCATAATAAATCGGGGAAGTGGTGATTGTTTGATTGATTCCCATAACTTTGTTACATAATAAGTGAAACTAAGTCTCTTTATCAAAATTTAACGAGAAATTTAATTTATCTTAAAAAAAAAAAAAGTAAAATGGTTATATTTTTTATGAAAAATACAAAATAAAAGTTTACAAAAAAAATAATAAAAAAAAATAAAAAATATTTTACTAAAATCAAACAATTTATTATATTTATATAAAGTATATATTTTTCGATTTTTTTTTTTTAACAATTGTTGTAAAAAAATTTCAATTGCAAAATATTTTATGAGGTGGTTGTGTTAAAATCGGAAGTTGAAATAAAAGATTTTTATCACAAAAAAATATAAAAAATATAATAAAAGCGTAAAAAAATATCCAAATTTTTCCATTTGTCAACATTTCAAAAACAATTCACATAAAATTGTTAATTGCTATTGGTACACCAATTACATAGGTATGTAAAAACGATTTTTATTTTTTCATATGATAAATTGAATTTCTCGTTAGATTTTGATAAAAAGGCTTAATTCCAATTATTATGTAAGTTATGGGATCAAATTACTCCAATTGAAAATTGTAGGGGTTAATTTCAAAATTGCGCAAAGCTATAAGGTCAATCACCACTTTCCCGCATAATAAATAAATTTCATTGAAATTTAAATGTAGACTACTTCGACCAGACTTTTTTCCCTTTACCACATAAACTAGTTTTAAACCCGTGAAAACTTGCACGGGTTTGCTTATTTAACAATTGTTATTATTAAAATTGACAAAATAGATAAATATTTAAACTTAAATGAGTAAAATATAGTCTAAAAACACCAATTATATACATACAGTAATT
>VHZZ01011989.1:23846-36604 GCA_009801015.1 Silene noctiflora | reverse complement strand
GAAATGCGTGTAAAATGAGGTGCAAAATATCATATAATAGACACGCATCATGATGCTGCCTTTGTTTGTTTTCTGTTATCAGTAACTGACCCCGGTTTTGTGTTTGTAATATGTGATGATCCATTCCGGGATGGTGAGCAGTTGTTGAGCAGGTATAGCTTGTATGGGCATGGAATGGTTGGGTGATCATCACGAGTTAGAGGCTTCCGCTGTGTCTGAGTTTAGTAGCTAGTATTTAAACTTAAGTTTGAGTTTTATCTTTTGGATTTTGTATTTTGGTAGGACAGTTTTGATGATACAGTTGTAATTAGTTTAAACTATTATTTAATATGTTTCTTTATTATCTAATGATATACATTGCCTCGGGAAACCGAGATGGTAGCACCTTTATACTCAAGGTGGCCTTGGTAAGGCACTTTAGAGTGTGGGGGTGTTACAATATGTGTGCCATATTTCCGGATTGAGAAAACTCTACCGCACTTCTTCAGACCTTTTGTTATGGACTGTGTGTCATATTTCCGATCTAGGGTTACTCGACCATTGGTTATGGTCTGTGTGCCATGTTTGAGTCTTGGATGCAAAATATTTATCGCATGTCGAATTGGGGGACATTTATCCCGAGAGTCTGGATCCGGCCAGGTTTAGACTAGGATCGTATAAGATCGTCCTCCTACTAGTTGGATTGAGTATGGTATTGTTGTAATACTCCACTTAATTGAAGGCGTTATTAGGGCGGGGTACCACTTTGAAGAGAAACATTGATAAGCTTAAAATCTGACTAGTGCTTAAAGGGATCGAAAGTACTACTCATATCAACAAATTGAAAATTGTTTTCTGGTTATCCATGCAAAAGAACTCCACAGTTAAGCGTGTTTGGCTGAGAATAGTCCTAGGATGGGTGACCTCCTGGGAAGGTTCCCGAGATGCGCGTGAGTGAGGATAAATTATTCTAGAAAGGAACTACGTTGATTTGTGAGCCATGCATACAGCCTGGCGAGCTACCGTGAGTGACCGCTCCCGACCCGTGGTTTGGACCGAGGTGTTACAAGTGGTATCAAAGCAGCCCAGCGACCGTGTGGTGAGCTTGTGGTAAGATGTTCTCGGGTCACCCACCTAGCGGGGGAGGATTCTTGGATTGGCAAATTCGCTGTGGTCAGATGCTGTCAGGCGCAACGAGGACGTTGCCCTCTTCAAGTGGGGGTGTGTAATACACCACTGAACCGAAGACGTTATTCAGGTGGGGTACCCCTTTGAAGAGGTCCATTGGTAGGCTTACAATCTGACTATTGTTTAAAGGGCGTGAAAGTACTACTCATATCAATAAAGTGCACTTTCTTTTCTGGTTATCCATTCGAAAGAACTCCATAGTTAAGCGTGGTTGGTTGAAAGTAGTCTTAGGATGGGTGACCTCTTAGGAAGGTTCCCGGGATGCGCATGAGTGAGGACTAAATGTGCTGGAAAGGAACTGTGTTAATATGTGGGCCATGTACACAGTCTGGCGAGCTACTGTGAGTGACCGCTCCCGACCCGAGGTTTTGGTCGGGGTGTTACAATTGTCTTGTCTAGTCAAGATATTTTGCATATGTCATTTACCGAGTGGGTTATGACTTGGATTGTGTGCTTAATATATTTTGGTCCTCTTAAGTACTAGGGGGTGAGATTCAAGCCACCTAGTATCTATAAGCTTGGCGGGATTGATGTTCTCATTCGTACTTGTGGTTAGATGCAAGTCATAGGTATAGGTGTGACATTAGTAGCCACATCTCGTACATTGTATGTTTAATTTTTTTTTTAAAGGAAAGGGCTACGGTTTTCACTCAGATGCATTATATTGTTGGCCTCTTGTTTATCCATGTCACATAATGCTTGTATTAGCTTAAGGCTAGATTATCATTTGTGATGCTTTAGTTGGATTATTTCGTGGGATTGCCTCGTATGCCATTGCTCATGGCTGACTTCACATGTATTGAATACTATTATTACGTCTTTTTTTTTTGTGAAATGTGAGTAATATATATAAGCACAAACGGAAAAATCTAAGTTTGGAAGAGCATTAGAACATCATGCTAATACTCAAACTATACAAACTTTATCAAAACAAAAAAGCTAAAAGGCCTTACACCCCCTATTTTCGCAACCAAATTTTGTCATTACTACTAACTGGCAAAACAATCTTTCCTTTAATTCTTTGTATAACTTCACCTTGATCATGTCAACAACTTTTCTAGGTCGAAGAAGAAAAAAGTTGATTATAACACTATTTGTTTGAGTCCAGACATGAAAGTATCATGTTGTCCATATCAGAAAATGAACATGTTGTTTTAAACTAGCCTTTGTTGGTCTAATTCCCCCTGGTAGAATGCTGGCAGTAATAGCAAACCCACTATTGTTCAAACATCACCAGAATCTGCTTGCTTTATTTGCTACAGAAAAACAAGTGAGCTTGAGTTTCAGTTTATTTTCACACATGGTGCACCTGTCGTCAGTACAACATCTAATCTTAAAGAGGTTATCATTCACATTCAGATCTTTATGCATGAATATCCATGTGATTAGAGCATGTTTGGGAATGTTCCAAGTGTTCCTAACCAAATAAATCCATTCCTGCTTAAGCTGTTTCATCTTAAGCCAGTCATAACCACTTCTTATGGAATACCCCTTAGCATCATTAATCCATTTGATATATGTGTATCCATTCTTCATCAGTTCCTTAACTTTGCAAATATTTTTCCAAGACAACGAAGCATCAATAGGTGGTGAGTAGGAATGCCAGTCCTTAGTTTTTATGTAAATTTGGTTTACCCACCTTATCCAAAGCCTATTAGCTTTCCCATAGATCCAATCAACCAATTTTTCCACTGTTGCATAATTCCAAGACTGGGCTCCATTAATACCAAGTCCACCCTCCTCCTTAGGTAGATTAACTTTGTCTTAAGCAATTATAGGGACTCTGGTGTAGTCTGCACTACCATCCCAGAAATAGTTCCTGCATATAGCCTTTATTCTCTTGATCCCACTCTTGGGGTATGATAAAGATATCTGCCCAATAGGAATAGAGACTGTTGAGCGCTAAAACAATGAGTGCCATTATGCTTGCATAAGAGAGTTTCCTGGCCCCAAGAATCCTAATCCTGTTAACCAAATTTTTCAAAGAATACCTTGCATTATTTTTTGGTTACTCTCCCTACCTGAATAAGAACACCAAGAAATCTAAAAGGCATTAATCCTTCTAAAAAGCTTGTAACCTAATGGATGTCATCTTTTAGTTGCTGACGAACTCCATTATAATACATTTCAGACTTAAAAGTAGGCATTGTAAGACCAGAAGCATTAAAAAAGGAGGAAAATGCCTTAATAAGTAACATAATATATTCAGCATTGCTCTTGCAGAACATGAGTAAATCATCATCGAACATGAGATGATTCAGTTTAGTGGCCTTGCACAGAGGATTGTACTGAAATGGTCATATGGCAGTAGCATTGTTGATCATTCTGGTGAGGTACTTCATACACATAGTAAAAATGTGAAGGGATATGGGATCATCTTACCCTAGCCCTCTTTGTCCTTTGAAGTCTCCAAAGCTACTCCCATTGAGACTCGGTTGAAAAGATGTGAACCTAACACAAGTCATAACTATTTGAGTGAAATCATCAGGTAAGTTGAGCCCTTGGAAAAGCTTCTCTATAAAATTCCACTCTACAGCGTCATAGGCTTTTTCAAAGTCAATTTTAAACACACATCTAGGGGAGACAACCTTCCTGTTGTATAATTTCACAAGATCTTGGCAAATTAATATATTTTAAATTATTGATCTCCCTTTGATAAAGGCTCCTTGATTATCACTAATAACATCAGGCAGCACTTGTGATAATCTATTGTAAAGAAGCTTAGAGATCACCCTATAAATCATATTGCAACAGGCAATATGCCTAAACTGTTTGACTGATGTAGGTGTTTCACATTTAGGTTTAAGAGTAATGTTAGTTGCATTAACCAAGGTAATCTTTGTAATACCCCTAATTTCTAGCAGTGCACACGGCCGAGTATAACACCGTACTTGACCGAGTAACACTCACTCGACCGAGTTAAGTTGACCAAGTACCATATGGATTAAACCTAGATCCTGTTTTGGTATCACTCGACCGAGTGCAGTGGACTCGACTTAGTGCTCACGAGCACTTGACTGAATGACCCGGTTTAAACACTGAAATGCGGGTATTGGGCTCCATGATTTGAATCTTACTATATAAACCTTGAACAGTGTTTTCTCTCTCTTCTACAACCCTAAATACTCTCAAACTCTCTCTCTCTGTCTCTCGCTAGCACCCAATTCCTCTCTAGAACCTTCATAAAACCCTAGCCTTGAAGATTCAACTTTATTTGGAAGATTTGTTCACCAAGCTTCATACTTTCTTACTTATTTTCCATTTGTAAGTTGGTGTCCATCCGTCTCTTTCAATTACTCTTTATTTTAACCCTAGAATTTAGGGTTTTTTTTTTGGTATATTAATTGGGTAATTGGTTAATTAAATAGTTACAATACGGGATTATGTATATATTATTGTGGTAGAATATGTTTATGATAACAAATTAATGATTATATGTAGGAGGAGACTTTATAGAAGAGGATTTCTAATGTTTGTCCTTGTTGTTGAAGACTTTCTAAGAGGTAGGGTTTCCCTACTCGGTCTTGATAATATGATTGTTTACTCATGTGTTTATTGTCATGAATTTCATAGTAGTTTGTAAAATTACATTACAATATGACGTTTGGTAATCTTGTCTTAGAGGATTGTGGTGGTTATTGGTGAATTGATTTATGGCCTACATGGCACTCATTATTCATGTGAAAGTATCATACTTGGTAACCCTTGTGCATGAGAAAGTATCATACTTAACATATTGTGTGAATATTGTATTACTTGTGGATGTTGGTGGATATTGGTGGAGGTTCGTGGTGTTGTGGTTGTGTTGTGTTGTTGTTTAGGAGACGTAAGGCGGTTCAAGAGACCGTCTTGTTACTCCTTTACGTTTCTCACTCCAAGGAGGATGTGCATGTTTATGGCTTGAGTATGGAGGGATTCGTGTGGCGTCATAAATCTGGCAGGGGTCCGGTTTGTGCCCGGGCTCGGTATTTCGTGTGTGTCACGAGTAACTTTACGGACTACGGTCCGATTGTTGATGGCGATGTTACAATGCCGTCACCGGGTTGAGTTGGAGGTAGAGTGGTGATTGGAAGTGACATATGAGCCTTGCACTTCACTCTTGCATGTCATTATTGTATTTCATATATTTGCAATAGTATCATATAGTGAGAATTTGTATTATTGAGACGGAACTTTAACTTTTTTCAAATATGTAATGATCCATATGATATTTCTGTAAAACCCGCCTTATTAGGGACCCGTTGACTGACTTATTGACCATAGGGGACCCTTAGTAAGTGGTGGACGAGGGAGTTATATTACTTTTCCTGAAGAGATACTCGGCCTAGTAGAGGTCACTCGGCCGAGAACTATAGATACTAGACCAAGTGCAGCGTACTGGGCCGAGTATGTTCCGAACTCGATCAGTACGCGTCTGAGAGCGTGTTATGTTAATATGCAGAGGATACGACTTAAGTCATTTCTGCCTTATGTTTTATCATTTCTAAACCTAATTTCTCTCCCTCACAAATCCTTCCATCTCTTCCTACCCCAATCTCGACTTGGCTATGAAGCTTATCCAGGGAGATCATTAGCCTATGTTTAGAGTGATCGCATGGGGTCGTCGCCGTCAACGGCATCTATGTCTTCAAGATAAGTTTGTGAGTATTTCTTAGTTGTCTTAGATCAGTTTTGTTAGCATAGTAATACGGTGTAATCGTGTTGTAGGAGGCGAAGTGGATTTTTGCTTGGCATGATGTGCTTGGTGCATTTCTATGGAGTAGCGATAAGTTAGGGTTTCTCATTTTCAGCTAATGTGTGATTGATTGCTAGTCTTTATAATTGTATAAATGTGGTAATCATACTGTGTCGATGTGGATGGTCTTGTGATAGTTATGGTCATGGTGTAAGTGTAGTTTTCAGAGTTGATTTTTGAGCCATCATCGGGAATGGTCTTCACCGCCATGTTCACCCCTTGTGAGTCCCTCAAAAGGGGGATGTGCACATTAATGATATGGGTCCTCTTATTGCGACGAGCAGGGAAGAGGTGACAAGGCTGTGGTCCGTCACTGGCGGTGTGGGTCACACGTTGCGATAGCTACCAAATTCGATTGAGGTGGGTTGGTGGCATTGCTGTGGAGGAAGTATGCATTCGTTATTACTTACTGGTGTAGTTCTTGCCTTGTACTTTATGTATTTTTGTTACTGACCTTGCGTGGTGTATTGCAGTGTTCTCTTTATTGTCTGTGTCTGCGGTGATCCATTGATGTGGTTGACAATGGTGAGAAGATGGACTTTTCAGGTGTTTTGTGCTGTCGCGATCGAGATGTATCTGCTGGGCTGGGGAGATCACGTGATATCGAGTCAGTAGTCAGACGATAGCAGTTCCACCAGTTGTATCTCTTTTGTAAGTGTTGTAGCTCCTTTATTTTAGTGTTTTTGTTATACATTGTAATCGAAGTACTAAATGTTCTTTTATTGTCTGTTTGATATACTTACCTCCGGCAACCGAGATGGTAACACCCTTGATTTCTAGGGATGGTCTAGTTAAGTTTCATTGGTAAGTGGGGGTGTTACAAAGTGGTATCAGAGCGACGATCTTGGGACCTGAACCAATGAATCAAATGAATGTAGGGTGTCAATTAAAATGAACCTGGTGTATGTGTGTTGGGGGTTGTCTTATGTCGGTTTTGGGTGAGAAGGCGCCCTCATTTCGGAATCCCGGCCCCAATATACTTAAGTCAGACACTCCGCGCGGGATAAAAGTATGGGATGATATGTGTGCATATTTGTAATATGTGGCCTACCTTTGTCCTTATGAGTGTTTTCTTTACGTGTATATAATCAAGTTCTATGTGTAGTGACATGGTATATAAGTCAATGAGGGAATGATCTTGGTATGATATGTAGCGTCGATATGATGGGTTCGAATGCCATGTGACAGAGTTCCTGGAGTAGTTGGGGAAAGTACTTGCATATGTGTATCTTATTTAGTGGATAATCTATCCCGATATGAATTGTATGATGCATACTTAAGGTGTTAGCTTTGTGTATGGAACGTAAGTGATATGTAGGAACTTCTGTGGCCAACGAGTTGTCAAGTGTATGGTAGCTGAATAGCATAGTGGATGGTTAAAATAGGATCTAATAGTGAAGAGTGCCAAACACGTTTACGGCTTCGAAGACCATTTCTTATGGTTGCAGGGATGAGAATACAAATTTTTAATCAAATTTGGGTACTCAACCGAGTACGCTTGACAAGACTGAGCACGAGACACACTCGGCTGAGCACCAAGGAGCAGTAGCTACTGTAAACTGCTTGTCTTAGGGACTCGACCGAGTAGGTAAGTTTACTCGACCGAGTAGATAATTTTACTCGACCGAGTACAGGGTACTCAACTGAGTAAGTCTGGTACTCGACCGAGTACGTCTATTTTACCAGTTCATTACGTGAAATTTCCGGAAGTCAATATGTTCAATTCTTTCATAATTTGCGATACTTTCATCTTTCAAGAACCTAAATACTTTTAAAAACTTATCTCTCTACATAAAAACCTTGGTGATTTACCCACTTGGCTCTTGATTCTTCATCTTGCTATTCCTTTTCTTTCAACCAATCTCCAATTCAAGGTAATGTAAGTTTCAATACTCCCTTTAAGTTTTTTGAAGGCCCAAATTTTATGCAAAATCTGAAAGTTCGTGTTTTTGAATGAAGGTCGCGTTTAAGATGTTTTAAATCAAGTAATACTTGCTTCAACAATCAATTTTTAGATAAGAAAGATGATTATTATGCCCCAAAAACCCCCATGTTTATGCCAAAAATTTCTAGGGTGCGGTTTCCAAGTTTGATTTCCCCCACTTCAATCCGTCTTAAGATGTTTATAGGAGTTGATTTGATGCTTGTACTACACTATCTAGTGTTCCTTTTGCGTATTTTGGTTGAAAAATCCTTCTTAAACTTCGTTTTAAAATAGGGCTAAATTTGAAATTTTCTTTCACATATTGTAAATTTCGGAAAATTTTTGTTAAACTCGTATTCTTGCAGCATGCCGAAAGCTAGAGCACCTGCCGAAAGAGGGACCCGACCAAATGTCGTTATTGAGAATGGTCAGTCGAGTAGAGAGCCACTTGTCCCTTTAGTTGCGCAATACCCCATGGTCGTATTCGCTGGCTTTGACCAACGGTCCGCCTTTGTTGCCTTGATGGAGAGACCTGTGAGACCTACCTGGTGTGTCGACCCCAAATATTTTACGGGATTTGAGGATTGAGTCGGACATAAGCCATATGTTCGAAATCTTGGGTTTGGAGGGATTGTACCACCTTCGTAAGAAATCCTACCCTTTTTCTGACCATGGAGTTTCTGAGTTCTTTCAAATATGATGCTATTGAGAAAACCGTTTGTTTGCTTCTTTTAAACTCTGGCTTTGACTTGACCCTTGACCATCTTCCTGAGCACCTAGACCTAAAACCCGTAAAAGACTGGTACCTGACTGATGTGGCAACTGAGAGTGGAGCCTCTACTTACCTCCCCTACGTTACTTGCTGACACACACCCAGCGCGAGTGTCATTTTGATCAACGATGTTCAACAGTGTCTCTTCGCATCTTCTGGAGGATATTGACATGTTTGCTGTATGGTCGGAGTGACATGAGCAAGCTGAACGGACATGAAATCACGCTTCTTATGTCTTACCTTAAACACCCTTCCCTCCCCTGAAAGGAGCGTTTATACCATAGTGGTCCTGGGATAGTATGCTCTAGTTTGGCTCTTGTGGCCTTCCTTGGACCTGTTACCTTAGTTGCGGGGACATAGTGACTCGATGGGCCCAGAAACTGACCTACTTTGTTGCACCTGCTGAGTCAACTTTTGTTATGTTTGAGAGTTTACCCACCATTGATGGGGATTACTTGATGCATGTCAAGTGGTCGAGGAAGTTAGGTGACGGGGCTTTGGCATGGAGGGTGAGGAGACTAGGTGCATGCGACTACTTGACGGGCGGAACCTAGCCGTGATTGACCACCTAACAGAGTATGACCCTGGGAGTGGGGAGCCTCAGCCTTAGTCTCAGTTCTATCTGATTCCTTATGACATACTTGAGGATATGCCCGAGCCGGTGGTAGCTTTTGGCCGTCAGAAGGCCGATCCGACACCAAGAGAGACCAGTTGAGCGAGGGTGACTAGGGACTTGGAGTCTGAGACACCTTACCCACCACCGAGCTTTTCTCTGTACTCGTACCCGTCGTATCCTACGGTCTCCAATCCTAGGATTCATGTTAGTGAGCTCATTGAGAGAGTGTCCACCAACCTCGTGCAGAGGAACATGCATGAGATGTCACATCGCCAGAATATGGGGACCAACCTTGCTCATCCAGTGTGACAGAGAGGACTGGGGGACGACAGTGGGGTGTTTGGTAGCTATGGGCTGGACATAGCGTCATGGAGAAAACCGAGGAGCTATGAGTACGGTTGTCTTGCAGGGCCCTGGGGAGCTAACTACGGTAGCCAGCTTTACGAGGGGGGAAGACCTTGTATACTAGACTTAGGCCCATGAGCTTGTCGGTGGAGGAGCTTCCTTAGGAGCATATCAGGGAGCTAGGATGCCAGGTGTAGGTGGAGGTGACGACATGGTCGAGGATGAGGACTTAGGACCATGAGCTTGTTGTGATGTTGTTCATTTTAGTTATCTTTATTGCCTAGTTGGGTAGACTCTTGGTTTTTTAAACTTTGGAGACTAATATTGTGTAATTCGGCCATAAGGCCAATACTCTACTGTATCATAGACTATGCTTTGTTGAAACTCGATGCCAGGTGATTTTAGATAAATGGAACTAATATCGCAGGTTAATGTGGAAGTTGTGGTAAAACTTACGATAATAACATTTTGCCGCCAAATACTCGGCCGAGTACTGGCTATTCGGCCGAGTACTGACTACTCTGCCATGTACTGGCTACTCGATCGAGTGTCTGTTAGTGCTCGACGGAGTGCCCTGAGGTAAGCTTTCATGTAGTTTTTCTCTGGATTATATTGTTTGTTTGTATGGTTTGTTAAGTTTATACTTTCTTCTACGGGTGAGGTACGAGGACTCAAAGTACGGATACTGAGATTGACGTGGCTGTGTTGCCAAGCTCTTGTGTTATGGTCGGAACTTCAGTCGGATACAAGTTACGGTTTGGTGGGGACAAAACTCGTTGTCGGTATGATAGTAATTAGTATATCGCGGTCGTCATAGATCGTTCCATGCTTGTATACTAGACTCCGTGTTATATGTCGATACACTATGAGAGGTTGTATTCGGTTATATTAGTATGTAGTTTATGAACTAGGTAAGTTGTTTTGCCTTCCGTCATGATTGTTTTGGTCGGTCTTGGGAAGTGAACTTCGGGGACGAAGTTCCTTTTAAGAGGGGTAGATAACATAGAAGCTATAAGAATTCTTCATATGAAAATATTGTTAATCTTATCAATCTTGTTTCTATTGTCGATTTCGCTAAAGCACGACAATGACGTAGTGGGTTGATAAACGTTAGTGGGTAACTGTGTTAAAGATGGCATAATAGCTTGGTAAGATATAAAAGTTGCATAGCGTGTACCTTTTTCATATGTCTTGTCTTGTGGTGGTTGTGTTAGTTTAAGATCCTCATTAGACTATACTAATGAAAAGTTAAATTACTACTTAATTTAATTTATGTTGTCTTAACTCACATGCATGCAAAGGAAAAACGAAAAATAAGATAATATTAATAAGAATTTCCTTACATTGGTAATATGGCTATAAAATTACTACAGTAGTAATTTTATGGAATCAAAATGCTTGCATGATCTCTGTAACTTCTAATTTGAAGCCTCCTTCTAGTTGCACCCAATATTATCCCAAATAATCCTATAAAATACTAACTAGATATTTTATAGAAAACTCTTGTTCATTATGTAATATTAATAAGTTAATAATATTAGTTATGTATATTATAATTTGTGAGAATTTATTTGATGATGATGATCAACTTATTTGATCAAATATTAGTGAAGAAGATGAACTTTTTCCTTCTGTTTTTGTTCCTACACCAACTGGCCAAAATGAAGTTTTATGATGATATTTGTCTTACAAAATCTAACCCATGAAATGTGTAAAAGGACGATATTTATAAAAATTTGAAATATAAACAAATGAACTACAAAAGATAGTGCTCTTTGCCTAACCAGATGGAGTCAAATACACTCCATATTTAGGCGGCACTTTTGTAGTATATGGGTCCATTTGGATATCCGACATTTGCCCCACAAATGCTTATAAGACTTATATTAATTATCTTATATAATTAAATATTAATTTAATTATTTAACACTTAAATAATATAAATTAACAAAAAATGTACACTTAACTATTAAGTGACATTTTACCATTTTATCAATATTAAATGTGACTTATAATAATTAATTAATTAATTTTATAGTCGCTTGTAAATATTATTAACTAATTACCTCCACCTCAGAATATACACAAACCTTGTAATAATTTAAATAATTAACTATTAATTACTAAATTATCGTTTATTTATTAATCAATTATCAAAGAGTTGAATAATAAATTCCTATTGCCCGAGTTCGTAACTCGTCATCAAATAATAAATTCACATGACTATATAAAAGTCAAAATATACAAGATACTAATTATATTTATATCGTATATATAAATAATTAGCTTTTCCATTTGGACATCATCCTATAGGTGTGACCGAATAGGATCAGTTAATCACCGCCGTCTTACGACAGTAACGTCAAACTTTAGTCAGCCGAACGTTACCGATTTACGTTGATCAACTGATAAATAATAAATTATATCACTGATATCCTGGGTTCATTTTATTTGACTCCCTAGATTCATTAGATTCATTAGCTTTAGGTTCAAAAATCGTCGCTCTGATACCACTTTGTAACACCGCCATACACCAAAGTGCCTTACCAAGGCCACCTTAGGCACAGGAGTGCTACCATCTCGGTTTCCCGAGGCAATGAATATCAAATAAACAATAACAAAACGTACTTTAATAAATTAATTTAAACTGTTTACATATCAAAGCCAAAACCGTATTAACAAAAGTACAACCGTCTCAAAAGATCTAACAAACTACAACTAGCAAAACTCTGACACAACGGAAGACTTCTATCATCACGTGGTGACTCAACCCGGCTATCCCATGCATGTCTATTAAACCTGCTCAATAACTGCTCACCATCCCCGAATGGATCACCACAATTTTCAAAACATAAAACGGGGTCAGTTACATATAACATACAAACAAATACAAAAGTAGAACATATACCACATTCAACTCCACCATCACACCACAACACTGACTACACACTAAAGTGTGTAGCCCTGCCGGAATACCAACACCACAAGTATTCCACTCCGCCAGTGGGGGACCGTAGCCATAACCACGAAATCCCCGCTCATCCAATCGGAGCGTAAAACCCATGTTCATTAATGTGCACATTCCCTTATGTTGCGGGTTCCAAAGAGGGCGAATCAAGGGCGTGAAGTCACTCCCGCAAGTGACTCCACTCAGCCGAGGGCGCGCCTCACAACATAGACAACACATTCAATAATTAAA